>JAHIAM010000311.1:0-55013 GCA_021605205.1 Aegilops longissima
CTCACCTCACTCCTCTGAAAACCCCAGCTCCCTTCTTCCTCACTCCTCTGAAAACCCCAGCTCCCCTTCTTCTTCGCTCGCACTACAACTAGGCTCGTCATTCATTACTCTGCTCAAATCCGTGAGCGCAACGCGACACCCTCGAGGAAAATGGAGTCGGCTGACCCCAGCGCCAAGAAGATGAGGCTCCCATGAGCGGCGACGCCTGTTGTAGATCCCGCACCCGGCATCGCAGGGAGAAGCGGCGATCCCGCCCCCACTGGATCCTAGGAACCCGTAGAATCTCGGGTGGACCGCATCAGCGATCTCCCGAACGCCATCTTTGGGGAGATCATCTCGCTTCTCCCCACCAAGGATTGCTGCCGCACCCAAGCCCTCTCAATTCGGTGGCACCCTCTATGGCGCGTCGTGCCCCTTAATCTCGACTGTCGTCAGCTATCTCTCTTCAATGATTTTGAAATCCCCAGAGCCATCATCTCCTCCCACCAGGGCTCCGTTCAAAGCCTCTGCATCCCGTCATGCTACCTGAGCAAGCATACCATGCCCTGCACGGTGGACGCCTGGCTGAAATCCCCTGAATTCATCGAACTACAGCTACTTGAGTTCTACTATTCCCCTGGAAATCACATACCACATACAGAACGCGATGAACTTGTGCCCTTAGCACCGATGTCCATCTCGCGGTTTTCCTCCTCTCTCCACACTGCCACCTTTGTGCTGTGCTACCTTCCAGACAATCAAGTACTAAACCTTCGACTCCCATTTCTCAAGAAACTTTCACTTGTGCGGGTTCGTATATTGGAGGCCTCATTGCACAACATCATCCACTCCAGTTGCCCTGCGCTGGAGTGCTTGGTGCTTGTTTTCACAGTTAGAATCGGTTGTCTCCAAATAAAGTCGCCTAACCTTGTAAGAATTGGAATTTCTTTTGACGGAAGGCAGCTCATCATCCAAGATGCCCCTTCACTTCAAAGGTTGATCCTTGATTCTAGTTATTCACCGTTGCAAATGACCGTCCTCTCTGCGCCTAAACTGAAGACCTTGGGTGTAATACATGATCTCTGTGCTCATTTCAATATGGTGTTTGGCTCCACAGTTCTTCAGGTACTTTATATTATCATCTACACTTGTAACCATATGCTGCATTTTAAATTTCTGCGCATAATTTATATATCATCTTGGAGTACACATTTTGTACTAGTATTATGTTCTATGCTCAATGAAGAGTTTCTCCATGGATGGCCTATCAATGGTGCTGGATTCTGTCAAGATCTTATATATCCAAATGAATAGTTTTGATCTGAACAAGATTATTGGCTTGCTGCAATGCTTTCCATGTCTGGAGAAGTTGTATATAAAGGTGATAATTTCACGCACATTGGAAGCCCGCATATAGTGTACTAAAATTAACCGTTCTGTTGTTGCTCTTTCGACACTCTTCTTTTAGACCTTAACTGCTTTCAATTTTCATGTCTATTTAGGCAACAGGACGGGGTAAGAAAGTTATAACCAATCGGTGGATTCGTAAGCATCGGGATTTTCTCACTTCTCATGAGATTCGATTGAAGACAATAACGCTCGAACGATATGTAGCCAACCGTGCAAACACAAGATTTGTCACATTCTTCCTGCTGAATGTGAGGTTACTATTGTCCATCAGGCTTAAGTTTATCAGCAACATGGTTTTGACGGATGGGTATGTCGAAGAGCAAAAAAGGAGTTTCAGGTGGGCAAAAGAGCTTCTGAACGTGCCGGGCTTCTATTTATAACATATTGGGGTCATAATCCAGTAAATTTTACGATCCATGATGTTCATTCTATGGACCTGACCGATCCATTTGACTGTGACTGCCGAAAACAGTGCTGGAGTTAGATGTTGTTGCCCTTTTCAATCTGGGTTTTTTTGTAAACCTGATGAACAATCAACCCTCGTGCTTTTGTACAGTTTGTAAGCTGGAGTTAGATGTTCCTGCCCTTTTCAATTCGGCTGTGACTGTCATATTTTCTTTGAAACAAGGCAAATGGCTTGCCATTCGTTTAATTTAGAGTGAAATATTGTAACAAATCACAACCAAGGGAAATAACATCACTCACGCCGGCTGCTTGAGCTCACTCTGCATTACAGAAGCCAAGTGACTAGCCCCCACCACCCCCACAAGTCAACCCTCATACTCCCCTCCGCCTGCGACTGGACCGGTGCATCTTCAACGGCTCCTGTTCGTTCCGTCCGAGGCCTCGCCGTCGTCCTCCGCCTTGCGGCCTTGGTTCGCTTCATTTGTCTTGTGATGCGCCGCCCTCTTGCGTTGTCAGCGTCGTCAATGACCGAGAGGAACAAGGAGATGATCATGACGTGGAGAGGATGACGATGGCGACCCACCAGCGTCATGGCGTAGGCAAGCAAGTGCCTCTATAGTATAAGCCCAAAATATGGTTCCTCCTAATGGTTGGACATCGGGGCTCACGCCATCGTCAACGTAGTCAATAAACGAGAGAATTACACTACGAGCGGCTGACACCAGGGACCCAGCAAGTCACGCAGTTTTTTTTAGGAACAAGCAGTTTTTTTGAGACAATGAGGAACAAGTAGTTGTAATTTATACTAGTTTTAGCGACGGATCAGGGTAACAACGGGGTTGTGGCCTGTCTAGCCAGGGTTTTATTTATTTTTACCACATCATGAGTCCAGTTGTGTTTTTTTCTTGCTGAAAATGGCTAGCCCAGTTCCATTTTTTAAAAGAAACACCCAAACAAGGCCTACTTGCTTTATCGGCCCTGCTGGGCTGCAAATGTTGCAAGACGAGGAGAGTTTCATTCGATTTGCCCAGAAATGGCCTGTACATTTTTAAAAGACATCAAACCGGGAATTAGTTTCATTTTTCATTACAAGATCTTAAATTCCATAGATTTTTATGTGTGGACAATTATTTTGATTTTATATTTATATAAATTATTTTTCAAAATAGTTTGAATGTGAATCGATATTTCGGATTAAAAACAGTTGACCGCTTTTGAAATATGCAAAATTTCGTGTACTTTTTAACCGTGGCCACAATATGGGGTGTAATGCTAACAAAAAGAAGATGGGCTCCAAAAAAAATCTTAAGAATTAGCAAATGGGCTATACATTATTAGAAATAATGGCAGATGGGTTGTATGTTGTTTTCCACATATTTGAGGCTAACTTGTGCGCCTACTACAGGTTGACGCGTATGCTTTCATAAAAAAAGGTTGACACACACGCAACGCCCTGTCAACTTAGTCAACACACGAGAGCATTGACTGTTGGATATCCATCCAACGGCTGTCGTGCTTCTTCAATCTCTGCTCTTCATGCTCCAGCCGCTCAAACAAGCGTCGGCGGAACTGCCTGCTCCCTCCTCCCGCGGCCGGCTATGCTGCCGCGTAGGCCTCACGGCCTAATCGTACTCCCATCGCTGGCCTAGCCATCCCTCTACTCAACCACACCTACTGTTATTCTCCGGCGACGGCAGACGAACCAGTAAACCCTCGTACTCCTCCGCGTGGGAAACAACTGCTGAGTATTCCCTGGCTCCGTGTCGTTCCCTTCCTAGGCCTTGCCGTCGTCCACCGCCCTGGTGCTCTCGGCGCGACCTAGTCAGCGTGGTCAATGAGCGACATCCATCGAAGTGGATGACGTGGAGAGGCCGACAGTTTGGGTCCGCGCACGCAAGGAAATGCCTCCTTATTACGCGCAAAATAATGATTCCTCCACCTGACAGCTAGGACCCACAGGAAGGGCCTCTGTATTTCGCGAAAAAAAATTCCCCCCACTGACAGGTCGGAGCCACCAGCTATCTCTTCGTCCGCAAAGAAGTGCCTCCTTATTATGCCCAAAAAAATGAATACCCCCCTGCTAGCTGGGACCCACCATATTGTTGGGCTAACTTGTGGGCCTACTAAGTTGACGGGGACGGAGGGCTTTGTCAACTTAGTCAATACTCCAACGGCCATACGGCTTCTTCAACCTCTGGTCTTCTTGCTCCAGCCGCCCAAAGCAGCGCCGGTCGTGCCGCCTGCTCCTGCCTCCCGTGGCTGGCTGTGCTACCGCCTACTCCTGCCTCCCGTGGCCCGGCTCTGCGTCGTCCCCTTCCTAGGCCTCGCCGTCATCCACTGCCGTGGTGCTCTCGGCGTGGCGTGGTCAATGTGCTCAACGACCGACTTCCATCGGAAGAGTACTGTACATGGAGAGGCTGACAGTTGGGTCCACGGCAGCCGCAAGGAAGTGCCTCCTTATTACGCGGAAAATAATTATTCCTCCACCTGACAGTGGGGACCCACCGCACGGGCCACCAGTATTTTTCGAAATAAATTGTTTCCCCCTGACTGCTGGGACCAAACGAACGGGCTACCATATTCCGCGAAAAAACCGTCCCCCCCCCCCCCCGCTATCAGCTCGGACCCACCGGAAGTGCCTCCTTATTACGCACAACAAAATGAATACTCCCCCGGCTAGCTAGGACCCACCTTGGTGGGAGGCTGTCTTGTGGGCCTACTAAGTTGACGGGGCTGAAGGGCTTTGTCAACTTAGTCAATATGAACGATTCTAGCTCCAGTGACCGTATGATGTCCATCCAACGGCCGTAGTGCTTCTTCAACCTATGGTCTTCTTGCTCCAGCCGCCCAATGCAGCGCCGGTCGTGCCGCATGCTCCTGCCTCCTGTGGCGGTGTGGTTGCCTTGAGGCCTCACCGCCCCTACTATTCCCACGGCTGGCCAAGCCTGCGGCGGACGGAAGCCTCACACGCAGCCGAACCGGTGAACCTCGTACTCCTCTCCACGCGGGCTTCCACTGCCGCGTCTTCCCCGGCTCCGCGTCGTCCCCTTCCAAGGCCTCGTCTTCGTCCACCGCCATGGTGCTCTCCGCGCGGCGTGGTCAACGTGGTCAAGGAAAGACTTCCATCGGAAGAGTACTGTACGTGGAGAGGCTGACAGCTGGGTCCACGGCCACAGCCCAGTTTTTTTGTGATTTTCCAATTAAGTCGCTTTGTCAGGCCTGTTGGGCTGCAAATCTTTCAAGACGAGGAGAGCTTTTCATTCGGCTGGCCAAGAAAATGGCCCATCAGTAATGAGAAATGGGCTGTACATTTTTAAAACACATCAAACCGGCAATTAGTTCCAAATATATATTTTTCATTTCAAGATTTTAAATTACATTAATTTTTATGCATGGAGAATTTGTTGGATTTTATATTGATATACATTTATTTTTAAAATCAGTTTGAATGTGAGTCAAAATTTTGGGATTAAAACAGTTCGGACCGCCTTTTGAAATATGCAAAATTTCAGTATAATTTTTAACCGTGGCCACAATATGGGCTGTAATGCTAACAAAAGAATATGTGCTCGGAAAAAACCTTAAGAATTAGCAAATGGGCTGTAAATTATTAGAAATAATGGCAGATGGGCTGTATGCTGTTTTCCACAGATTTGAGGCTTTCCTAAAAAGGTTGGCGCTAAGCGGTGGCGGTTGGATGTCCATCCAATGGTCGTCGTGCTTCTTCAATCTCTGCTCTTCCTGCTCCAGCCGCTCAAACAAGCGCCAAGTGGACTGCTGCTCCCTCCTCCCAGCGGCCGGGTGTGCTTTGCCACAGAGCCTCACGGCCCTACCGTACTCCCATCGCTGGCCTAGCCATCCCTCTACTCACCCACACCTGCTGTTATTCTCCGGCGACGGCAGACGAACCAGTAAACCCTCGTTCAGTCGTACTCCCCTCTGCGTGGGAAAAAACTGCTGAGTCTTCCCTGCCTCCGTGTTGTTCCCTTCCTAGGCCTCGCCGTTGTCCACCACCCTCGTGCTCTCGGCGCAGCCTGGTCAACGTGGTCAACGACCGACATGCATCTGAAGTGGACTGTACGTGGAGAGGCCGATAGCTGGGTCCACGGCCGCACGCAAGGAAATGCCTCCTTATTACGCGCAAAATAATGATTCATCCACCTGACATCAGGGACCCACCGAAAGGGCCTAAGTATTTCGCGAAAAAAACGTTACCGCCGCTGACAGCTCGGACCCACCAGATATATCTTCGCGCGCAAGGAAGTGCCTCCTTATTAAGCACAAAAAAATGAATACTCCCCTTGTTAGCTGGGACCCAGTATAGTGGCATGCTGACTTGTGGGCCTACTAAGTTGACAGGGACGGAGGGCTTTGTCAACTTAGTCAATATGCACGATTCTAGCTCCGATTGACCGTCGATGTCCATCCAACGGCCGTAGTGCTTCTTCAACCTCTGGTCTTCTTGCTCCGGCCGCCCAAACCAGGGCGGTCGTGCCTCGTGCTCCTGCCTCCCATGGCGGCTGCGATCTTGGCGGAGGCCTCACCGCCCCTACTACTCCCACCGCTGGCAGGCCATCCTCTACTCACCCACACCCCTGTTATTCTCTGGCGACGGCAGCCTCACACCGCAGCGAACCGGTGAACCTCGTACTCCTCACGCGTGGGCATCCATCGCCGCGTCTTCCCAGCTCCACGCCGTCCCCTTCCTAGGCCTCACTGTCGTCTACCGCCCTGGTGCTCTCGGCACGGCGTGGTCAACATGGTCAAAGAACGGCTTCCATCGGACGTGGACTGTACGTGGAGAGGCTGACAACTGGGTCCACGGCCGCAGCAAGGAAGTGCCTCCTTATTACGCACAAAATAATTATTCCTCCACCTGACAGCGGGGACCCACCGGACGGGACACTATATTTCACGAAAAAACGTTTCCTCCCTAACTGTTGGGACCCACCAGCTACATCTTCGCACGCAAGGTAGTGCGTCCGGGCAAAAAAAACCAAAACGATTCGCCCCCATGACTGCTAGGACCCACCAGCTACATCTTCGCACGCAAGGAAGTGCCTGACAGTCGGGACCCACCTGGTCGAAGCATACGTAGCGTTGTCATTCTAGTCGCGAACGTGTACGTACATATATACTGTGGATGTAGAGGCGCGCACGTGTCGTAGTAGAGGCGCGCATGTAGCATGTACACGCGTCGTGCTGACAGCGAGGGTGCAAGAAAGAAAATACGCCACGCACATACATACGGGCAGGGTCTCTAATGCCTATCGTGCATACGTACATGGCTGGGTCGGAATGGAGAAAGCAAGATAAATGCGTGTTCATGGGGAGCCAACCGGCTGGGTCGGAACGGAATGTGTGGTCGTGTTCGCCGGGAGGGCTTGGACGAAGCAGGCGATGGAAGCGAGGCCCTGCGTGCCGCAACAGAGAAGCGGCCTTGTGTTCGACCGCCACGTTCTAAGCAGGGTCTGTTGATCGGGAGGGCACTGGCATACCGCAAAACGGAGGAAACGGACCTCCTATGGTAGAAACGGGGGTCCTGTTGATCGGGAGGGGTGTGGCGTACCGCAAAACGGACAAAATGGACTTGAGTTGGAGTGCTACGGTCGAAACGGGGGGTGGCATCGCAAAATGGGACTCCATGGGATACTGTTCATCTCCACCGTCGACCTCCTCCAGCCTCCACGGGCTCCTGTTCATCCAGCCTCCACCGCGTGCTACTCCACCGGCTACTGTTAAACCATCCCTCCACGGGCACCCCTCCACCGTCTACTGTTCATCCAGCCCTCCATACCACGGGGTCCTGTTCAACCACCCCTCCACGGCCACCCCTCCACCGTCTATTGTTCATCTAGCCCTCCACACCACGGGTTCCTGTTCATCCAGAGGCAATGCCACCGCTCAATGTTCATCCAACCCCCCCGGCAACGCTCACTGTTCATCCCAGAGGCAACATCGATCGGCTTTAGTTAGCAGCGATGAGCGGCGAATCGCTCCATCGGGTTCGATTAACAGCCATTGATCGATCGCTCGGGTTCGATAACGCGTAGCTCGCATTCTAATCGCCGGGTTCGATTAGAGCCCAACGCCTCGCTTCGGCTTGATTAGAGCCAACGCCTACACACACTGCAGCGTCGTCTGAGAAAGCAGCGCATCGCTCGCCCCGACCTCCCACCCGTAACCGCAACTCCCGAAATTTTCGATCCCTCGCTTCTACCACGGTTTTTCCGTCATGGACGGCCCAAAGAATGTCATGCAGCTGCATCTCCGGCCAGCCCGGACGAAATGCCCATTTTGTCATGATTTTTTGTCATAGAAGTAGGAGCCCACCACATCTATGATGATACCGGGTTTTGTCACAATTATCGTCATAGAAGTGTCATATGTATGACAGAAAAAATTTCGTTCGGCCCAAAATGTCACGGATGTGTCTTTTTTCTGTAGTGATAGCATGCAAGAAGTAAAATAGTAGGCGGTGATATCTAGGAAGTACAGTAATACTTAGGACAAAACTAAAGCATATTAACTATATGTGCCTTTGATGCGTAATTTAGCACATCTAACATGTTCCTTTGTAAGTATGGCCCTACAGGTGCAAGCAGAATAACGTGTCTCATGAAAAATAGAATGATGCCCTGAAGGAATTCAAAGGTGCTGTGCTTATGCTAAGAAAGTGAACGTACACTACTAGGGAAAAGCCTAGCAGCAGCGCGGGTTTTGGGTGTATCGATGGCGGGTGCAGCGCCATCGTCACGGGCGCTACATGACTAACTTTGGCGATGAGCGGCGTGTTGACACACGCCATCTGCTATACATGATTAGTTGTGGCGTGCGTTGCAAACAGCGCTACTGCTAATTAGCTGTAGCGGGTCTTATACCCCGCACTACTGCTATTACTTTCAAAAACAAAACAAAAAAATCTCGATCTCGTGCGTGTTGTCAATGGCAGCAATGGTAAGATCTAGCAATGATTGGCGTCACCGGAGGCATGAACGAGCATCGGAAGACCAGATCTAGCAGTGGCTGTTGGAGAGGGCCCGTTTCTATGGCAGAGCCAGGCCGCGGCGTGGGGCTCCTCTTCCCGACCATGCCAGATAGCTCCGGGTCATCCATGGCGACGACCTGCACGGGCATGGACATGGGAGGATGAGTCAAACCAAAGGGAGAGAGAGAAAAGGAAAACCAAGGGAGAGAGGAAGGTGATGTAGGGAGCAGCGGAGCTAGTCACCGGTGGCGAGGTGCTCCGGTGTGGTGGCGCGGGGCGGAGGCCTCCTAGACATCGGTGGAAGACCGGCGAGCTCCTAGACGCCGGTGGCGCGAGGCGGCGGCCTCTTTCGGCGCCATGGAGGAGGATGGGTGCATGGGCAAGAGGTCCATGTGAGGCGTATGGAAAGTGAGAGGAGAGAGTGGTGGAAGAGAGGAGGATTTGGGGGAGGAGATGGGGATTCGCCGAGGATATGGCGACTTCACCTACCTCGCACTTAGTAGTAGCGAGGGTATAAAACCGCGCTACTACTATCAACTTAGTAGTAGGCGGGTTTATACCCCTCGCTACTACTATGGCATGTCGGGGGCACGGTAGAGACGCTTAGTAGTAGCGAGGTTAAAACCCGCTACTACTATCAACAGTAGTAGCGAGGTTAAAACCAGCGCTACTACTATCAACTTAGTAGTAGCGAGGGTTAAAACCAGCGCCATCGCTAACTAGCGATAGCGCTTTTTTTTGTGTGCTTTCTTTGCTAAGATTCTGTGTATAAGGTTTTCCCTAGTAGTGGTAGGCGCCCGGCCGTTGGATAATAGTACCTGATTCTTGGCGGCGTATGGGTATCGTTGTCATACTTCATAGCTAAGGATTGTTGATGGTGGTCATGTTGCGGTTGAGTTTGGGCCGGCTGTCACCGTTGCTGAAGCGGCTCCGGTGCTTCGGTTGTGGCGCCTGTCGACATACAAGAAAGCTCATCTGTGGTAAGTGAACAGTTGCACGATAAACAAGAGAAAAACCGAAGGAATACAAATCGAAATAACCTGATGAGGCTGACATGTCAGTAAAGCAGGGCCGGTGCAGTTGACTATGGCATCCGTGGAGCGGGTCTAGTGCAGTGGACGAAGGCTTCAGCGGGCGCGGTGTACAGTGCTTTCGGCGAGGCGGATCTGTTTCGGCGGACGAGGGCTTGTATGAAGGGCCAGCGATGGGGCGGACGAGGGAGTTAGTGAAGGGCCTACACTATGGTGGACGAGGGCGCCGGTTAAGCAGATCCGGTGCAGTGGACCATGATGGCGGTCAAGGAGATCTGGAGCGGTGGACAAGCCAGTCGCTGAAGTGGCTTCGGTGAAGTAGTGAGTTGGCAGTTGGGGGTTCCAAGGTGCGGAAGATCCGGCGGGGTGTGAGGTCCACCGTTGGGGGTTCCAAGGGGAGGGGCTCTGGGGAAGAATGTTGGGGGCAAAGAGGGGAAAACAATGGAGTTACCGAAGCAGCCCTTTTCCGTTCATGTGGCAGGGGTAAAACAGGAACATTGCAGGGCTAAACTTTCGGGCGCGAGATATTTCGATGTGAGCGGGAAGTTTGAAAGCTTTTGGCGCCTGAAATTATAAGTGTTCTGCTCTTGTACGGCCGACTATGATATCATGGCCGAGAATTTATTTGTTTTGCATGCAAAAAAGTGCAAGTTTTGAAAATCAATGTCTCCAACTCGAAACTTAGATTGTCCATTCAATTGAAATATGGATCATTGAGCTAGTACAAGCAAATACCATCATTTGGTCCAATTCAAATGAAATTCCAAATGTGTTTATCCTAAATATGATGACAAAAGCAAAAATGTGTATGTTTATGAATAAAGTGGATGATTATAAAGTTTGAACATGCCCGCATGTGTATATCTCTAGGTTTGATATATGAATTTGAAATAATGAAATCCTGGCTTAAAAATGTACCTCTGTTTAAATGAATTGCAAAATCTAATGATGGAGTCGAATTCCAAAATTCCAATCTTAGGTTTGTAATTCTGGTACATCAAGGTATATCACGCATGTTCAAAAGTATCATTATCTCATAGTCCAATCCGTGAAACAAATTGATCAACCATGAGTGCACACACTATTGACCATATATATCTCAATTACGCTAAAGTCCCTCAAATATAGACACCTCACCCTTTATCTTAAGCCACCCCCCCTTCGCACCCCCACCCCACACACACACAAGTCGTTCTCTCCCCGAGACACGAACACACGAGCACATTAACACCCCCCTCTCTTCTAAAGTCTGGACCCCAATATAGGTATCTTATCACTTTGTCTCTTGGGCATGCACACATCTCTTCTCCCACTCTCTAGGTCTCCCGGCATCTCTCTTTCCCAAGCACACGCACTATGTGAGTGTATCTTTCCCATACACACAAAACGTCGCCCCCAAACGTCTATCTCCCTAGTGATGTGGTTCTCACACACTCACCTCACACACCACCCCCACTGCAAACAAGCACACTTTGTCTCCTTGTGCGCCACTCTCCTCTTTCTATCTCTCCCACATGTGGACCCGCCCCCAGCTCCTTCCCTGTATACATATATGACGTGACTCTTTCCATAGCTCCCTAATGTATCATCGTTCTCAATCTCCCACGTTTTTCTCTACACCATCTATTCTAGATCTCTCATGAAGTCACTATCACACACACGATGACTTGCTTCCCTTGCGTCTCCATACATAGGACAATTTCGAACAACATCAACATTGTCTCCCTATCTATACGCCACTTATGGACACAAATGACCCCTATCTCCCCCCTCTCTTCCTCTCTCTCTCTCTCTCTCTCTCTCTCTCTCTCTCTATCTCTATCTCTCTCTCTCTCTCTCTCTCTCTCTCTCTCTCTCTCTCTCTCTCTCTCTCTCTCTCGCTCGCACACCCCTCTCCCACACACACTCGATGTCTCTTCCAAATAGTCTGCTCCCCACCCGCACCCATGCTATCCCGCTACTACACATGCCTTTGTCTCTCTTTGACACACATGTCACGCCATTCCCCTTCCCTTATACTAGGTTTACATCATTAGTGGTCTCTCTATTCCACATACACACACTCCCTCTGACACACAAACGCGCACACAGACACACACACACACACAAACACCCATCTATCTGGATCCTTCTTTTAAGACACACACCCTTGCATATTCTCTCCAGCTCTAGGTATGTATATATCCCCCTCTCTCTAGCTCAGATGCACACCAAAATTCTCCATCTCTCTAACTCACACATCTCTCCCCATGTCCGCATGTGTATCTCACACATCACTCTGTGATTATGTCTATGTGTCTCCACATTACACAACACAAAGCCCCATGTACATGTCTCTCTCTATCCTCCACACACGTCGACACAAAGAATCTCTTATCATTGCCTCAGTCTCTAGACTTATCACACACGCACACTATCTCTCTCTCTCTCTCTCTCTCTCGCAAACACGCTCAACAAGGGTTTCCCTGTGAATAACTTACTGTCTATTCATCAACAGTCGTGGCAGTACAGTGAACACGAGACGTGAAAAGGAATAAATCTACACATGCGTAGACCACCTAGTATGACTACTAGGACTAGAGCAAGCCGAAAGCACGCTGCCGTCACCCCCTCCTTATCGGCGACGGGAAAACCTTTGTTTTACATAGTCGAGAAGTCATTGTGCTAAGGCCCCACATGCTGAGCCGTTGAATAGAATTAAGATCCTAGTTTACGAAAACAAGTATCGATAATACATTTATATCTCCATACTTATATTTCTTCTCTTATAAAAAAAGTTGACGATGATGGTATGCGTGCCATCTTGCAATATAGACCGTCCGATCTATATCTGACGGATGGAAATTAAACTAAAAGATACCCGCACCTCTCTCCACATTTGTAGACAAGGCCTTCCCTCGTCCATCCTTATCTCCAACAAACTCATTGTTGAGCAATTAGACAAGGAAGCCTCTAGAACAAACTGGCCTGGTGGCCACTGCCGGCGTCGTCCATCCCCATGCCTCCGCTCAGTCCGACCACCAATGATCACCACGCTCCACTCCTCTTCACCTTATCTCCTCTTTCTTGAGATATCATTAGTTTTTACGCATGGGATTACTCCCGCATGGGTCAATCACAACAAGTGTTTTATAAAAAAAATGCATCTTGATGTTCCGCGCAATGCACGGATATCTTGCTAGTACTCCTAGAGAAGACTAAGTTGGTGATGATGGTGTGTCTGCCATCCGTCATTTCTGACCATTAGATCTACATCTAACGACTGTGAGGTAAGTTGTTTCCTTTTCTCACCAACATCCCACTTCTCAACCAATTTGCAGAAAACCCATAATTAGTATCTTAATACCAACCACACCCCTCCCTCACCTCACCAAAACAACCCAAGGAATATTTTCTGATTGAAACATAATATATCTCTAGTGATATATGTATATCAAAATTAGAGTGTTTTGTATCAAGTTTGTTAATAAGTATTATTCTAATTATGATCCGTTGCAACGCACGTGAACATTGCTAGTATTTCCAACCATGCAAAAAAAATGCTAGTATTTCCATAGTTTCGAGTTTTCCATCAAGATATTAGTCACTCATGGTTGATATTTACTTTCAATCACATACACATAGGCACTATGTAACTAGCCTTGCTTATTGGCTTCCAAATCTTAACTTTCACTCCTACTTACAATATATCGAGTATTTAACAAAAAACTACCACTTTCAACCAGCCCTAGGAAGAAACTATTGTACAAAAAATAGCAAAAACATACCCACAATTTCTTAACCCGCGCCAAAAACTACTACCTAGTGCTGATTAGGCTAGCTTAAACCCGTTTATGACAGGGTTGGCCCACACGTCCGTGCTGACGAGGCAGCTTAAACCAACACATTTTGTATGATCGTTGACACGAGGGATCCACATCTGACCTTCTATCCTGTTATTCCCCCTCAAATCATTATTTTTCATGAACATTACTTCAAACAGTAATGATGCGTGTTCGTCGGTGGCACTGGTGATGAGAGAGTTGGCCGCCGCTCCGCTGGACGGGCCGGACGCCGCGCTGGCCTCTGCACGGATTGGCAGGCTGGCCCGAGCGTGACTCACGCACGAGCAAGCCGCCGCGCTGGCCTTCGCTCGAGCCAGATGGCTGGCCTTAGCGCGGCACGCGCGAGCAAGCCGTCGCGCCGCCATGCCAATCTAGCTAGCAAACATTGCAGACAAGCAGCTGGACGGAGCTATCTTGGCTAGCTAGCAGCCGTGAGCGCCGGACGGAGCTGGCATCCGGGTTGCCGCAAGATGGGCTCCGCACCGCTGGCGGTTTTGACCTCGCCTTTTGCAGGCGGTGGTAGCTGCATCCAATGGCCGAGGATGACTAGGTGGACGGGCCGGAGGTAGGAGGTCACTCGGGGATTTTTGTTCAGACTGACATGTAGGTCCCACAAGTCATAATGCCTAACTTGCCGGTCGAATAGAAGGCATTGTCTTAAGGGGCGACATGGGTTGAAACGTGCTTATAACGGCACTTTGTAGAGTAGTCGTTTCTTGGTAGGGCTGGTTGGTCAGGGCATGTACAATGGTTGATAAGGTAGTCTTATCTTAAGTCTGCCATGTATGCAAGTGGTAGTAGTTTCTTAGCATTATTAGTGGTTTCTTGGCATTATTAGTGGTTTCTTGGCATTATTAGTGGTTTCTTGTAAGGAACAATGTACTACTAGCGACAAAAGGCGATTCTAGGTTGCGTTGTACTCCAACGAGTACTACTAGTGGTCGTGGGAGTGTATACCTCATTTTGTGGGTTCGATCCTGGTCAAACGCACGGAGGCCTTTTTTTAAATAGTAACTTCATTGCGAGCCAATATTGTACACTGGTAGTTTGAGTTTTGAAGTCGAAAGGACATGTCGCACCACAATCTGGGTGCACTGGATAGCCCAGCTACGTGAACGGGTTTTCCTTCCCATCATCTCGTGGCTCGCTTGGTCGCCCTAGCCACACCTCGCTCGCAGCTTCCTCATCAGCTAATAGCATATTTAAACTATCGCCTCCCAATTAAGCCAGAGGAGTCAGAAAAACCTGGTGCGGCATTGGGAATTGTGCAATATGGCTCTGTACGTAAAGTGCTAGTACTCTACTACTCTGTAGCTTGTGGTGTTGCACGCATGGACTTCACTCCATTATCGGCTCTATAAAAGAAATTCCTCTTAACGTGATTTTTTTGTTTTGAAACAGAGGCAAAAGCTTTGCCTCATCTCATTCATAAAGACGGAACTACTAACAAAGTTCGACGAGATCCATTACACCTCCACAAATGGAAGCGAAAAGCCTAGTCTCGTTGTATCAAATTACTCAAATGTTCTGCCCCCACAGTAACCGTCGTTGATAAACAGGCTGCTAGTGTGTGCGTGAGAGGAGCGGCTGAGTAGGCCAGCTACGCGGTTCAATAGAGCACCGAGAGTACCCACTACACAGGTGTACTTTCCCTGCATTGATAGTACAGCGATGGTTCTAGAGAACA
The DNA here is from genome assembly GCA_021605205.1 of Aegilops longissima. Lineage (NCBI taxonomy): Eukaryota > Viridiplantae > Streptophyta > Magnoliopsida > Poales > Poaceae > Aegilops > Aegilops longissima. Next base: position 15,325 of record JAHIAM010000311.1, read on the forward strand.
GTACTACCCTCCACTTCCAATTGTAGCTCCTTGGCCGTGAGATTCAAGAGTTCAAAACTGGTGCACTATACTAGATTACAGTACATCGCACTACTAGTTGAGAAAGTAGTACTAGTACTGCTACAGTATGAGTACATAGTAAATAATAGCCTCACCTCTTCGCTAAGGAACGATCGAGGAGCTATAGTTGGAAGGGACGAGGCCCTGTGGTTACTATGCTCTTATCTCCTCGCCAGTTCCCTCCCCCCGAAGAGAAGGTAGTTCGTCTTCTCCCATGGATTCGCCAGGCGGTTCTCCTCCTCATCGGGGCTGGGAGACCTTGGATGATGATCCTCTGGGAGAAATCGCATGCCGCTTCGACGTCCTCACCACCGCAAGACCGGTGCTTCCTGCACCAACTTTTTCAAGATGGTGCTTAAACAGGCTTGGGAAAAGGCCATGTTTGTTGGTCTTCCATGCTTCCTCAAGGAGAAGGTTCTTCTATGGGATAATCCTTCGAACAGTCCACCGCTCCCTGGCCATGGTTGCACGTTGACTCCGATACAGTTGCCGATGTTGAGAGGTAGTCGGATTTTGTCCGATGAGCAGGTCAGTCATGGAGTTTGATCATGTAGTACTTAGTTATTCCATTTCCATCCCGTAATTTCTCCTCTGCCCACCATCTTATATATAGGTGTGGGTCGGTGCCAATGAAGATTGGCTTGCATACCTTCAACCAGATACCACCATCATTTTACACAACATCCACAGTAGTGCGGCCGTTCCCGTAGACCCCTTCTCCACCATTGGGGTCGACCTTCCGGACTGGCTGGGCTTGAATACGTATGATGATGCCTACATGAGATTGAAGAAGATAGCAATAGCGGACCCGCCGACAAAGCGACGCGGCTACGATGATTACTCTATCATCGCGGTGTTTAACATAAGGATTGCCATCAATACAAGAGACAGTAACGGCAGACAGGGTAGAGGCTGGCGCTTGTTGGCCGTGGCAGATTTGTACCCCTACACGTCCGAAGACGTCGTGTTCCATCTAGGCTGCATCTTCACGGTGACAAGCCAGGGAACTTGTTTCATTTGGTTGCCATCCTATGGTACGGGAGATTACAAACGGAATGCACAAACCATCATTTGCATCCCTAATGATACTCCATTATTTTGCAGGGTTCAGTCATCCCCCAATCAAAATAAGATCGTCGATCCTAGATGTGCATTTGCATCCGTGATTCGGTCTAACCTGGAACCTTGTAGCTGACTTTGGCATATTGGGATCAACTATCTTAGCAGTCGTTACCCATGGTACCACTGATGTGCAACATGCTCGCACAATCTACCATGATCGGACCGTCACCATCTACCGAGGTGAGGGAGTCCTGGATTAAGGGGTCCTCGGGCGTCCGGGCTGTGTGATGTGGGCCTGACTAATGGGCCATGAGGATACAAGACAGAAGACTTCTTCCCTTGTCCGGATGGGACTCTTCTTTGCGTGGATGGCAAGCTTGGCGTTCGGATGTGAAGATTCCTTTCTCTGCAAACCGACTTTGTATAACATTAGGTCCCTCCGGTGTCTATATAAACCGGAGGGTTTAGTCCGTAGAGGCAATCATAATCATACAGGCTAGACATCTAGGGTTTATCCATTACGATCTCGAGGTAGATCAACTCTTGTAAACCCCATATTCATCCAAGATAATCAAGCAGGAAGTAGGGTATTACCTCCATTAAGAGGGCCCGAACCTGAGTAAACATCAAGTCCCTATCTCCTGTTACCTTCGATCCTCAGACGCACAGTTCGGGACCCCCTACCTGAGATCCGCCGATTTTGACACCGACATTGGTGCTTTCATTAAGAGTTCCGTTGTGTCGTCATCAAAAGGTTCGATGGCTCTATTAGTCATCTACAACAATGTTGCCCTGAGGGAGGTCTTTCTCCCCGGCCGGATCTTTGTGTTTGGCGGCTTCGCACTACGGGCCAACTCGCTTGGCCATCTAGAGCAGATCGACAGCTACGCCCCAGGTCACCAGATTAGTTTTGCAAATCTGGATTATGTCGCTGATATCCGAGGAGACTTGATCTTCCAACAGTTCGCGACCCCAACTTCCGCTCAGGCCTTAGATTCGGAGCGCGTCACCAGGTCCGAAGACAGGATTCCCGAGCCCGCCGGACTCTCTATGGCTATTAAGCCTAGTACGGAAGAGCCGGAGGGAGTAGTGCCACTGGCAATCACCATGAAACCGGACTCTTCTCCGAACACTGGCTCCGGACCCTCGGAGTCGACATTGTTTGAGCTCGGCCCGAGTTTCCTTCCTGCCGTACTCCACGGACTCTCTTCTCCCTGGCCAAACCTCGCCTTTAAGGGAGGCTCTGGACTTAATGCGATCCCTTGTCATTACAGAGGGGGAACGTCCGAACTACACCCAGCCCGGACTAGGGGCTGAGAGCGGGGAATTTTACGTCCCACCCACCACCCACTTCATAGCCACTATCGAGGACCTGACCGACATGCTTGACCGTCACTCCGAAGACATCTATGGTATGGATGTTGATGCCGGAGACGAACAAAGCCAAAACCCGCCGCATAATGGATGCTGGGCGGCCACCTCCACATACGACGTGTACATGGTGGATACGCCAAAAGAGGATGGTGATGAAGGCAGTAAGGATCCAATCAAGGACAATAACACTAATAAACCACCAAAGCGGCGGCATCAACGGCGCCGTTCAAAATCACGCCGACAAAGAAAGCAATACCGACAATGGAGACGATAACACTCCAGAGAATGTCGAAGACCCAGACGCCCTCGTCGAACCAACATCCGAACAGGATGATAGGGAGGAGGGGCAGGGTAACCCTGACGAGCCAGTCGGAAACGAGGACTCGTAGGACAGCAATTATATGCCACCTTCTGAAGACGAAATAAGCCTCGGCAACGAAGACTTCATCATGCCAGAGGAACCCCTCGAGCAAGAACGCTTTAAGCAACAGCTCATTGCAACCGCGAGGAGCCTGAAAAGGAAGAAGCAACGGCTTCAAGCCAAATAGGATACACTCAATGACAGATGGACTAATGTCCTGGCAGCCAAGGAATACGGCCTCGCACGACCAACAAAAGCTATCCAAAGCGCAAGTTGTTACCCCAATTCCATGTTGAGGCGTGGGAGCCCCTGACATTAGCACGTGACGCAGCCGATAAGCCAGACCAGCCACCGTGTGGCCAAGACAGAACGGCTACCCCAGCCAAACACCAGCCCACATTCCCCCGCCCTAAAGGCAGGAGACAGTAGCCCAAGATTACACCTACGATCTACGGCATTACCTGGACACTAGGGCAGGCCTACCCAGGTCAATCTACGGGTCAAGGGTACGTGCCCCAACACGAGAGGACGGCTATCAGGCCCGACGTGATCAACACAACCTCACTTGGGGTGAAAACCGCATAGGGACGTCCGCCGAACTCCGTCGTGATGTCGCCTGCTATAGAGGCGCCGCACACCCCCTATGCTTCACCGAGGTAGTAATGGAGCACAAATTCCAGAAGGATTTAAAACTATGAATATCGAATCATATGATGGAACAACCGACCCCGCAGTATGGATTGAGGATTTTCTACTGCATATCCACATGGCCCGCGGTGATGATCTCCATGCCATCAAATACCTCCCACTAAAATTAAAGGGACCAGCCCGGCATTGGCTAAATAGTCTCCCAGATAACTCCATTGGCAACTGGGAAGACTTGGAAGACGCCTTTCGTGACAACTTCCAAGGAACATCTGTCTGGCCTCCGGACAATGATGACCTCAGTCACGTTACCCAGCAGCCCGAAGAGTCAGCCAGGAAACTCTGGACTAGGTTCCTAATTAAAAAGAACCAAATTGTCGACTGTCCGGACACCGAAGCCCTCGCGGCCTTTAAACATAGCGTCCGAGATGAGTGGATTGCCCGTCACCTCGGCCAAGAAAAACCTAAGTCCATGGCAGCTCTTACTGCACTGATGACCCGCTTTTGCACCGGAGAAGATAGCTGGCTTGCTCGTAGAAGCAATAGCACCAGCGATCCTGGCACCTCCAAAGCCAGGGACGGCAATGGCAAGCCACGACGCAATAAAAACAAGCGTCGAAACAATGATGCAGGAACCCAAGACACGATGGTCAATGCTGGATTCTGTGGACCCAAATCCGGTCTATAGAAGAAGCCATTCAAGGCAAGCAGAGATGGTCCAGTTTAGACAAGATACTGGATCGGCCCTGTCAGATTCATGGCAGCCCTGACAAACCTGCCAACCATACCAACAGAAATTGTTGGGTTTTCAAACAAGCCGGCAACCTCAATGCCGAACACAAAGGGAAGGGGCCGCCCAGCGACAATGAACACGAAGAGACTCGCCAACCGAACACTGGGGGACAGAAGCAATTTCCCCCCGAAGTAAAAACAGTAAACATGATATATGTGATACATATCCGTACAAGGGAGTGCAAGTGCGCACTATGAAACGTCTATGCCATAAAGCCGGTCGCCCCAAAATTTAACCCATGGGCGACCTAATCGATCACTTTTGATCGCAAGGACCACCTAACCAGTATCCGTCACGGAGGTTCGGCAGCTTTGGTCCTCGATCCAATGATCAATGGATTCCATCTTATGCGAGTCCTTATGAACGGCGGCAGTAGTCTTAATTTACTCTACCAAGGCACTGTCCGTGAGATGGGCATTGATCCCTCAAGGATCAAGCCCACCACAACTACCTTCAAGGGAGTAATACCCGGCATCGAAGCTCACTACACGGGCTTAATCACATTGGAAGTCGTCTTCGGTTCGCCGGACAACTTTCGAAGCGAAGACTTGATCTTCAATATTGTCCCGTTCCGCAGTGGCTACCATGCACTGCTCTGGCGGACCGCTTTTGCTCGTTTCAATGCGGTCCCACACTACGCCTATCTAAAACTTAAGATGCCCAATCCACGCGACGTCATCACGATCAACGGCAACACGGAACACTCCCTCCATACCGAGGAGCATACTGCGGCCATCGCACAAAGCGGCCCCGTCAAGCCGCATATCTCATCGGCCATTAAGCCGCCGGCCTCTATTACACAGGACCGGCCAATTTTAAAGCTGGATTAGCAGTTCCTCCTCCGTCATTCACCACATATACCCGCGAAGTTCGTATCGCGTATGCATAATTATGCACTTAAAATACCTTGGTCATCGGCGGAGGCACAATACGAACAGGCCTACAATACGGTTCGCCCTCCTACAGCCTTTTTCTCTTTTCTAACTATACCTTATATTTTGCCACCGGTGAATCAAAAATGGTTCATCCTACGGACCTAGAAGGACACTTTCTGAGCCCGGTTTCGTACCAATAACCAAACACTACTCCTTTTAAGGAACACTTTTCGCTGAGGCAACGGCAGCGCAGACGTGTGACAAGAGGTCCAAAAGACTTTATGTAGACCAAACACTCTATTTACAACCTGTATAGAGCCTTTTTCCTCAGCCTTCGACCCCTGGCATGTAAAATGGCCTGGGCAGTGGTGTTATAATCTGTAAGATTGCGTTCGACGTATCAATCAAATTCCAGTGAACATAATCCGTCTTCAGTATTTACTTTTCCTAATAGAACTGTATTTTGCTTCTTCGGTTGTTTCATGCACACACCTCGGCACAAATTGCCAGGGGCTCAATACGGCAACATATGGGTTGCCGAAAAGTCTGAACAGCTCTACAGCATACTTCGGCGTCACGAGTTTGGCATTATATGCATCAGCTCTGAATCATGTCTTTGGTCAATAGTTGGGTTGCCCGGCTCATGTGCTTACTACCTTACGTTTCGTCTTATCGGCTAGGGTAGTAAAGGGAGAACGACTGCAATTGTGTTTCCGGTTCACCTGGTTAAACACCTCAGTAGAGAAAGCCAAAATATGACTGTCATGATGCGGCGAGAGCTGGTCAACCACTCGGCGACTTATCAGAATCTTTTGTGATTTCTTCCATACTACATGAAGGGCCGTTCTTTATTTTTTGGTCACCTATGTAACACAACCGTATTCGGATAACCGCGTACATACCAGGGGCTACATCGTAGACCCACCATAAAACTCCTATGGCTAAGTGAAAGTGTTAAAGCCCTATAGTCCGATTGCCTAGTTCGCCGCACTAACACCTCCATTACGGACCAAGACGTTGGGTCAAGAGTGATCAGGTGCTATTCCGAACACCCCCGTATTATATGCGAGGGAGCCGAAGCCGACGACTGGCAAACTTTCAGATTATAAAATACGGCCTCACAGGAGGAAATAACTTTCAGGCAAAGGTATGTATATAACACAACCTTAATGTATCATCATATTGTTCTCACAATTCTAGTGCATTTATTCAAACATAATATCCTTCGAGCACTGACCCTCTATCAAGCAGGCGCCCTCTAGGACGTCCTCCCTATAATGCTCCGGCGTGCGATGGTCCTTGCCTCCGGGCGGGCCCTTAGCTGCAACATTGGTGGCCTTCATCTTTGCCTAGTACATATTGATGCGGGCGAAGGCCATCCGGGCACCTTCTATGCACGCCGACCGCTTGACGGCGTCGATACACGACACTGCATCGACAAGTCGCTGCACCAAACCGAAATAGCTGTTCGGAATAGGTTCAGCCGGCCATAGCCAGACCACGACGTCCTTCATGGCAGCTCCGGACATCTTGTGGAGCTCAGCCCACGGGGCCATCTGTTCATTCAGCAACGTTGGGTGCCGTGGCACGTTGAATTGTGACCAAAGAAGCTTCTCTGCAGCATGTCCTTCCCGCGCCTAGAAGAACTGCGCCGCGTCAGAGCCACTCTTCGGCAGGTCCAAGAACGCATCTTGAGAACTCCACAATTGATTAATCAGAGCATACTTTGGGTTGCCGAACTTAGTCTCTAAAAGAAAGGGCTTACCAGCCGCTATCTCCCCAGCTTGCCGGATCTCCTCCCGAGCCGCTCTAGACTCGAACCATGCTTCTTTCGCCTCTTGTAAGGCCTTGTCAAGTTCGTCTGCCTTGGCTTTGTTATCCTCCTCGAGTGATTTGCATTTGCCAGTGGCATCCTTTAGCTCTCGCTCCATGGTAGATATTCTCTCCTCGCACTGCTGTCGAGTGGCCTGTTCGGCCTTCAAATCAGCAGCCGCCTTCTTGGCAGCCACATTGCTCACTCTGGCCTGCTCCTTGGCCCTGGAAAGCTCGGCCCGAAGGGTCTCAACCGTAGTAGCACCATCTACAGTTATGCATGTCACAGTGTACATTTTTCAGCTTCGTGCTCATACTATTATACATGCATAAGCGGGCTGTCCCAAAACATACCTTGTGCCTCGTCGAGCCGCCTGTTAATAAGGGTAATGTCCTCATTAGCTAACTCAAGTTTATGCTTTAAATCTGCAACTTCCGCAGCTTGGGCAGTCGCCATTGACATAACAGCATGTTTTCAAATTAATTATGTTACTTCCTGAGTATATCATTTTTTGGGTCCTCTGATCGCCTCCCTGTGGAAACCGACCAGAGTCTCAGGGGCTACTATCTATACACAGGAGCATTTTTGCATGTAAAAGACCGGTTAAAGATATTACATTGCATACCTTGAAGCCTCTCAGCAGGCCGATGAAGGCTTCATTCAATCCGCTTCTCGCGGACAGAATCTTCTCAACTACCGTACCCATTAAGGTACGATGTTCCTCTGAGATGGACGCACTTTGCAATGTGCCCATCAGTGTAGCCGGCACCTCCGGATTCCCGGAGGCTGCTGCGGGAGTACAGACTCCCTTCAAAAGGGTATGCTTATTCGACCCTAGAGTCGTCTTTGGCTATAAACCGAATAGTTCGGGGCCCTCATTGTTGGTCATTGTGGGGGCTCCTTCCCCTGTACCCTTGATGGTCGAAGTATCACCTTTGGGCGCCGTCTTCATTGTCCCGCGCGCCGCTGGATGGTCAGGGGAGATCCTCCGGGACGAAACCTCAAAGTCGTCCGCCCTTAGGGGCGAGGAAGCTTGTGGAGGCGTCTCGCTTTCCATCATCTCCGGAGGCAAGTCCCCTGATGAGGAGGACTGTTGAGGTAGATAGTGGGCTGGACTGCAAATATATAGTTTAAATGTTACCCCTGCAAAACAAAAAGAACGGGACATGTCTAGAGCATCCTTATTCACTTACGATTCGGCAAAGGGCTTGTCCCTAGAGAGGAGCTTTGCGTCAACATCGGCTTCCGAACCCGAACCATCTGACATGGATATCTTCCCTCTCTTGGGTGCTTCCACCTCCAAGTCTTCGGAGGCAGTCCTTTTCTTCCCGTGAGGGGAAGGGATATCCCCTTCTTCTTCTTCCCCTTTGTCTTCATCTTCAGAAGAGGGAGCTTCAGTCTCCCCGGACGTAGCGTCCAGTATGCCTTTAGAGCGGAGGCCACCTTCAGCCCTTTTGCTCTTCTTCTTGTCCTCCCTTGCCGGCATTTGATACGGCGCCGGGGCCAGCATCCTCATCAACACAGGATTAGCTGAGTCTTCAGGAAGTGGAGCCGAACACCTAATTCGTTCCGCCTTCTTTATCCAGCCCTGGTCGAAGATAGGTTTCTCAGTACATCGCTATGGAATAATCAACCGAGTTGCGTTCAGAAGTTGGGTGCTTATCAAGGTATCCGGATGGTTGCAGTCGAGACCGATGTCCTCGGATGTGTCCGGCCACTACTTTCGAGTCTTGAAGAATAGTTTCCACATCCCTCTTTGCATTGTGCCAAAGAATTGCTGAAGGGTCCGCGGTCCTTCCGGATTGAACTCCCACATGTGGAGAGGTCGTCGCTGACACGGGAGGATCCGGTGGACTAGCATCACCTGGATCATATTAATGAGGCCGGTGTCCTTTTTGAGGATGCTCTGGATACGACTTTGCAGCGTCTGCACTTCATCAGTAGATCCCCAGTCAAGCCCCTTATTATATCCATGATGCGAGTCACAATGGAGGGCCAGATCGGAACGCAGGTGTGGCTGCCCATATGGTACCGCGGGGTTCGGTGATATAGAACCACTCCCGCTGCCATAAGTTGGAGGTTTCCATGAAGGTGCCTTTTGGCCAGATAGTATTGGCGAGATTGCTCACCATAGCACCGCCGCACTCCGCCTGCTCCCTGCCGATTATCTTCGGCTTCACATTGAAGGTCTTGAGCCATAGGCCGAAGTGTGGGGGGATGCGGAGAAAGGCCTCACACATGATGATAAACGCCGAGATGTGGAGAAAGGAGTCCGGAGCTAGATCGTGAAAGTCTAGCCCATAATAGAACATAAGGCCACGAACGAAGGGGTGGAGAGAGAACCCTAGCCCGCGGAGGAAGTGAGAGATGAATACAACCCTCTCGCCAGATTTTGGTGTGGGGAAAACCTGCCCCTTGGTAGGGAGCCTGTGGGGGATTTCGGCAGTCAGGTACCTCGCCTCCCAGAGCTTCATGATATCTTCCTCTATGACCGAGGAGGTCATCCACCTGCCGTGGGAGCTGGATCCGGACATAACTAGAAGGCTTGGTGGCGATGAAAGAAACCGAGACCTGGGCGCTGGATCTTGAGGCTGAGGAAGAGGTAGGCGTGGGGGAGAAAGACGGGTCTGTACCCCTTTATAAAGGTGGTGAATATCGAACGCCTCCTCACGGGCCTTAAAGCTCGCCTATTCCGAAGGGATCGTGCAAACGACACGGTTGGATTACCCACGCCCATATTGATAAGAATCACGTGATAAGGGGCACAATCTCTGCTTTGATAGGATGTGCCAATAAAGACCGCGTCTCGTAACGTGGAACGGGAGGCTGAAAGACGGTTCGAAATAATAACCAAGCAGGGGACGTAACGTCTCGCCAAAAAAGTTGTCAGTAAATGGGACTCGTTAAATATTATACCCTTGTTGTGTGTGGTGTCTGTTTCGCAGAGCCGGACACGTTTTCTGTGTTTGAGGACTACTTTGAAGTATTCGGAGGAGGAACCCACCTTGCAATGCCGAAGACAATCTGCACGTCAGACACATCGTCATTGAAGCTTGGTTCTGGGGCTACTGAGGGAGTCCTGGATTAAGGGGTCCTCGGGCGTCCGGGCTGTGTGATGTTGGTCGGACTAATAGGCCATGAAGATACAAGACAGAAGACTTCTTCCCGTGTCCAGATGGGGCTCTCCTTTGCGTGGATGGCAAGCTTGGCGTTTGGATGTGAAGATTCCTTTCTCTGCAAACCGACTCTATATAACCCTAGGTCCCTCCAGAGTCTATATAAACCGGAGGGTTTAGTCCATAGAGGCAATCATAATCATACATGCTAGACATCTAGGGTTTAGCCATTATGATCTCGAGGTAGATCAACTCTTGTAAACCCCATATTCATCCAAGATAATCAAGCATGAAGTAGGGTATTACCTCCATTAAGAGGGCCCGAACCTGGGTAAATATCGTGTCCCTGTCTCCTGTTACCTTTGATCCTCAGACGTACAGTTCGGGACCCCCTACCGAGATCCGCCGGTTTTGACACCTACACCAGGTATTCCATTTAGTATTATATTTTTTAACCCTCTCGCCTTCTCTTTCATTGTTGTACTACTTACTAGTACTAGTAGGAGTACTTTTTACCTTGGAGGACGCGTATAGCTAGCTAGGCCCTTGAAAACTTGAACCTACTAGTTGCCACCATTTTTGTTTTTCCATGTCATACAATCTCATCCATGTAGCCAAGGTGTCTATATATGATAAGCCGGTTATTTTACTTCCTCTATACCGGTGTAGTAAAATTTGCTGCATCTTGATAACCCACAAGTATAGGGGATCACAACAGTTTTCGATAAGTAAGAGTGTCGAACCCAACGAGGAGCTAAAGGTAGAACAAATATTCCCTCAAGTTCTATCGACCACCGATACAACTCTACGCACGCTTAACATTTACTTTACCTAGAACAAGTATGAAACTAGAAGTACCTTGTAGGTGTTTTTGGGTAGGTTTTGTAAGAAAGTAAAGAGCACGAAAATAAAACTAGGGGCTGCTAAGGTAAAGAAACAACTAAATTAAATATAGCGAGTGTGGAAAAGTGATGGTAGGTGTGGCGAAATTGTCCCTTAAGCAATTGACTACTTTACTAGACCGATAGCAAGTATTATGTGGGAGAGGCCACTGCTAGCATGCCATCCCTTACTTGGAATTCTATGCACTTATGATTGGAACTATTAGCAAGCACCCGCAACTACTAACATTCATTAAGGTAAAACCCAACCATAGCATTAAGATATATTGGTCCCCCTTCAATCCCATATGCATCAATTTCTATGCTAGGTTGAAGCTTCTGTCACTCTTGCCCTCCAACACATAGTCCTATCAACATACAACTAACCCTATGGTGTGATCCACCTTGGCGCTACCATATGATGGGCACCAAAGGATAGCAACATAACCACAAGCAAATTAAATCAATCATAGCAATTCATCAACCACCGATAGGACAACGAAAATCTACTCAGACATCATAGGATGGAAACACATCATTGGAAAATAATATGAAGCATAAAGCACCATGTTCAAGTAGAGGGTACAGCGGGTTGCGGGAGAGTGGACCGCTGTAGATAGTGGGGGGAAGGTGATGGAGATTTTGGTGAAGATGGCGGAGGTGTTGGTGTAGATCGCGGTGATGATGATGGCCCCCGGCGGCGTTCCGGCGCCACCGGAAGCGAGGGGGAGAGAGCCCCCCTCCTCCTTCTTCTTCCTTGACCTTCTCCCTAGATGGGAGAAGGGTTTCCCCTCTGGTCCTTGGCTCCCATGGCTTGGGAGGGGCGAGAGCCCCTCCGAGATTGGATCTATCTCTCTGTTTCTGTGTTCTCTTCTCGCTCTGTTTCACTGTTTCGTGTATATATGGAGATCCGTAACTCCGATTGGCCTGAAACCTTCGCCGTGATTTTTTTCTTCTGAATATTAGCTTTCTTGCGGCAAAATAAGAGCATCAACCGCCTTACGGTGGGCTCACGAGGGTAGGGGGCGCGCCCCCTGCCTCGTGACCACCTCGGACACTGGTTCGCGTTGATTTTCCTTCCAAATTTTCCATATTTTCCAAAAATAAGCTCCGTCCGTTTTATCCCGTTTGGACTCCGTTTGATATGGATATTCTGCGAAACCAAAACATGCAATGACAGAACGAGGCATGGGCAATCGGATCAATATGTTAGTCCCTAAAATAATATAAAAAGTTGCCAAAAAGTATATGAAAGTGAATAATATTGGCATGGAACAATCAAAAATTATAGATATGACGGAGACGTATCAGCATCCCCAAGCTTAATTCCTGCTCGTCCTCGAGTAGGTAAATGATAAAAAAGAAAAAAAATTGATGTGGAATGCTACCTAACATAATCTTGATCATATGTCTAATCATGGCATGAATATTAAGACATGTGTGATTCAAGGCAATAGTCTATCGTTTGACATAAAAACAATAATACTTCAAGCATACCAACCAAGCAATTATGTCTTATTGAAATAACATAGCCAAAGAAAACTCATCCCTACAAAATCATGTTGTTTGGCTATGCTCCATCTTCACCACACAAAATATTTACATCATGCACAACCCCGATGACAAGCCAAGCAATTGTTTCATACTTTTGACGTTCTCAAACCTTTTCAACTTTCACGCAATACATGAGCGTGAGCCATGGACATAGCACTATAGGTGGAATAGAATATGATGGTGGGGGTTATGTGGAGAAGACAAAAAAGGAGAAAGTCTCACATCAATTAGGCATATCAACGGGCTATGGAGATGCCCATTAATAGATATCAATGTGAGGAGTAGGGATTGCCATGCAACGGATGCACTAAGAGCTATAAGTGTATGAAAGCTCAAACTGAAACTAAGTGGGTGTGCATCCAACTTGCTTGCTCATGAAGACCTAGGGCATTTGAGGAAGCCCATCGTTGGAATATACAAGCCAAGTTCTATAATGAAAATTCCCACTAGTATATGAAAGTGATAACTCAAGAGACTCTCTATATGAAGAACATGGTGCTACTTTGAAGCACAAGTGTGGTAAAAGGATTGTAACATTGCCCCTTCTCTCTTTTTCTCTCATTTTTTTGTTTTTTTTCTTTCTTTTTTGGGCCTTCTCTTTTTTTATTTTTTTTATTTTTTTTCGTCCGGAGTCTCGTCCCGACTTGTGGGGGAATCATAGTCTCCATCATCCTTTCCTCACTGGGGCAATGCTCTAATAATGATGATCATCACACTTTTATTTACTTACAACTCAATATTACAACTCGATATCTAGAACAACGATATGACTCTATAAGAATGCCTCCGGCGGTGTACCGGGATGTGTAATGATCTAGCGTAGCAATGACATCAAAAAACGGACAAGCCATGAAAACATCATGCTAGCTATTTTACGATCATGCAAAGCAATATGACAATGAATGCTCAAGTCATGTATATGATGATGATGGAAGTTGCATGGCAATATATCTCGGAATGGCTATGGAAATGCCATGATAGGTAGGTATGGTGGCTGTTTTGAGGAAGATATAACGAGGCTTATGTGTGACAGAGCGTATCGTATCACGGGGTTTGGATGCACCGGCGAAGTTTGCACCAACTCTCGAGGTGAGAAAGGGCAATGCACGGTACCGAAGAGGCTAGCAATGATGGAAGGGTGAGAGTGCGTATAATCCATGGACTCAACATTAGTCATTAAGAACTCACATACTTATTGCAAAAATCTATTAGTCATCAAAACAAAGTACTACGCGCATGCTCCTAGGGGGATAGATTGGTAGGAAAAGACCATCGCTCGTCCCTGACCGCCACTCATAAGGAAGGCAATCAATAAACACCTCATGCTCCGACTTCATTACATAACGGTTCACCATACGTGCATGCTACAGGACTTGCAAACCTCAACACAAGTATTTCTCAATTTCACAATTACTCAACTAGCATGACTCTAATATCACCACCTTTATATCGCAAAACTATTGCAAGGAATCAAACATATCATATTCAGCGATCTACAAGTTTATGTAGGATTTTATGACTAACCATGTGAATGACCAGTTCCTGTCATCTCTCTAAATAGATATAAGTGAAGCAAGAGAGTTTAATTCTTTCTACAAAATATATGCCCAAGCTCTAACAAATATAAGTGAAGCAAAAGAGCATTCTACAAATGGCGGTTGTCTATGTAAAGAGAAACAGGCAATCCAAACTTCAATTGATATAAGTGAAGCACATGCAGCATTCTATAAAGCCATACTCAAAAGATATAAGTGAAGTGCATAGAGCATTCTATAAATCAACCAAGGACCATCTCATACCAGCATGGTGCATAAAAGAAAAATGAAAACTAAATGCAAAAGACGCTCCAAGATTTGCACATATCACATGAATGAAACGAATCCGAAAACATACCGATATTTGTTGAAGAAAGAGGGGATGCCTTCCTAGCATGCCCAAGCTTAGACACTTGAGTATCTTTGAATATTTACTTGGGGTGCCTCGGGCATCCCCAAGCTTGAGCTCTTGCCTCTCTTCCTTCTTCTCACATCGAGACCTTCTCGATCATCGAACACTTCATCCACACAAAACTTCAACAGAAAACTCGGTAAGATCCGTTAGTATAATAAAGCAAATCACTACTCTAAGTACTGTTGCATACCAATTCATATTTTGTTTTTGCATTGTGTCTACTTTAATATAACTTTTTCATGGCTTAATCCACTGATATAAATTGATAGTTTCATCAAAACAAGAAAACTATGCATCAAAAACAGAATCTGTCAAAAACAGAACAGTCTGTAGCAATCTGAACATCCACCATACTTCTGATACTTGAAGAATTCTGCCAAAATTAGTAATAATAAAAACTTTGTACAGAAAGACAGTTCAAAAGGAATCAGAACCATTTGACGTTCCAGCAAAAAATTAAAAATCGCGCACTACAGCCAAAGTTTCTGTCCTGCACCGTACAAACCAACAAGTATTGTAAACATCCTAAAGGAAAACCTTGGCACATTATTTTTATAATACAATGGAATTGTACAAGGGGATAATGATTTTTGTTGAAAAGTTTCTGTAATCAAGATTCACAAAGTTGCCGTGAGCATGAACAAAGTTGAAGGCTAGCTCCCACTTCAACAATGCTTGTCTTTCTCACTTTCGCTTTTCTTTTTGAAAAAGTTTTGAGTTCCCCTCTTTATTTTTTGTTGTTTTTAAACTATATGAAAGCACTCAACAGAAATAAATGACTCTCTAAAACTTCTGGGTTGTCTCCCTGGCAGCGCTTTCTTTAAAGCCATTAAGCTAGGCATATAGTGCTCAAATAGTGAACCCACCCGGATCCCATGGTATATCAAAGCCAATTTTAATTAGAAATGATTTGTAATTTAGTAGTGAGCACAAAGTAACATATATCATGTAATGAAGAAGTCTAACTCTCTTCCTATGCATCGGCATGTCATAAAAGAACAATTCATGCACACATAGTAAAGGCCAATGCATAGTATAAACAGTTTCTTGCAATCCAATCGTGTTGGAAACATAAAGAGGTGGAGATATAGTTCCTCTCTCATAATAATTGCAAGTAGGAGCAGCAAGCACATGCATATTATATCTATCAAAATCATCATGTGCAATGGTAAAAGGCAACCCATCAATATAATCCTTAATAAGGGCAAACTTCTCCGATATAGTATATTTGGGAGAATTCAAAAAGATAATAGGACTATCATGCATGGGTGCAATAGCAACAATTTCATGTTTAACATAAGGAACTATAGCAAGTTCATCTCCATAAGCATAATTCTTATTGGCATCTTGGCCACAAGCATAGCAAGCATCATCAAAAAGGGATATTTCAGACAAATTCAAGGGATCATAGCAATCATCATAGCAATCATCCTTCGGTAAGCATGAAGGGGAATTAAATAATGTATGAGTTGGAGGGTTACTCTCATTAGAAGGTGGGCACGGGTAGCTAATCCGCTCTTCCTCCTTTTGTTCTTCGCTCTCCTCATCATCTTTTTCATGCAATGAGCTCACAGTTTCATCAATTTCTTCTTCCATAGCTTCCTGCAAAATATTAGTCTCTTCTTGGACAGCGGAGAATTTCTTCATAAATGCATTAATATAGTAATTGTATTCATAATTTTCATAGCAATATCTAGTATAGCAAGATTTTCAGGCATATAAGCATCATCATCTAAAGCTTCATACTTTTCAAACAAAGATTCAATTTCATAAGCGGCCTTAAAAGCAAAAAATTCTTCTATTTGTTCCACATCATAGTAATCATATATACCATTAGCATAAGAAGCTAAGGTTTCATTATCATTAAATTTGCATGAAAAGGGAAGGTGTGGAGCCTCCATCCTAGAGAAACAAGTAATATCATATTTCAAGCATAGATTCCAGGCATACCAATGCAACATAATAAATTGATCCAATAATAGTTTCCCTTTTTGTGTCGAGCGATAATCCCTAAAGTATTCACATTGATCCAACATGTCCCCATTATAAAGTTGAATGGGGTTTTCTTAGGATTATCAAAGTAGTATATAATATCTCTCGCATAATGAGAATCGAGGGTTTTAGGAGTTACCCCATCCTCATGAGTAGCAAGTACAGCTAATTTTTTTGGTATTTTGCGTTCCATATGCATAACTAAAGATAGAGAACAACTAAGAACAGCAAATAAAAATTACTTAGTGATAAAGAAAACAAGCACACATGAGAATATTCACCCCACGCTATTGCTCCCCGGCAACGGCGCCAGAAAAAGGTCTTGATAACCCACAAGTATAGGGGATCGCAACAGTTTTCGATAAGTAAGAGTGTAGAACCCAACGAGGAGATAAAGGTAGAACAAATATTCCCTCAAGTTCTATCAACCACCGATACAACTCTACGCACGCTTAACATTTACTTTACCTAGAACAAGTATGAAACTAGAAGTACCTTGTAGGTGTTTTTGGGTAGGTTTTGCAAGAAAGTAAAGAGCACGAAAATAAAACTAGGGGCTGCTAAGGTAAAGACACAACTAAAGTAAATATAGCGAGTGTGGAAAAGTGATGGTAGGTGTGGCGAAATTGTCCCTTAAGCAATTGACTACTTTACTAGACCGATAGCAAGTATTATGTGGGAGAGGCCACTGCCAGCATGTCATCCCTTACTTGGAATTCTATGCACTTATGACTGGAACTATTAGCAAGCATCCGCAACTACTAACATTCATTAAGGTAAAACCCAACCATAGCATTAAGATATATTGGTCCCCCTTCAATCCCGTATGCATCAATTTCTATGCTAGGTTGAAGCTTCTATCACTCTTGCCCTCCAATACATAGTCCTATCAACATACAACTAACCCTATGGTGTGATCCACGCGCGCGCTCATATGATGGGCACCAAAGGACAGCAACATAACCACAAGCAAATTAAATCAATCATAGCAATTCATCAACCACCGATAGGACAATGAAAATCTACTCAGACATCATAGGATGGCAACACATCATTGGAAAATAATATGAAGCATAAAGCACCATGTTCAAGTAGAGGGTACAGCGGGTTGCGGGAGAGTGGACCGCTGTAGATAGAGGGGGGAAGGTGATGGAGATGTTGGTGAAGATGGCGAAGGTGTTGGTGTAGATCATGGTGATGATGATGGCCCCCGGCGGCGTTCCGGCGCCACCGGAAGCGAGGGGGAGAGAGCCCCCCTCCTTCTTCTTCTTCCTTGACCTTCTCCCTAGATGGGAGAAGGGTTTCCCCTCTGGTCCTTGGCTCCCATGGCTTGGGAGGGGCGAGAGCCCCTCCGAGATTGGATCTATCTCTCTGTTTCTGCGTTCTGTTCTGGCTCTATTTCACCATTTCGTGTATATATGGAGATCCGTAACTCTGATTGGCCTGAAACCTTCGTCATGATTTTTTTTCCAAATATTAGCTTTCTTGCGGCAAAAGAAGAGCATCAACCACCTTACGGTGGGCTCACGAGGGTAGGGCGCGCCCTGCCTCGTGACCACCTCGGCACCGGTTCGCTGATTTTCCTTCCAAATTTTCCATATTTTCCAAAAATAAGCTCCATCCGCTTTTATCCCATTTGGACTCCGTTTGATATGGATATTCTCTGAAACCAAAACATGCAATGACAGAACCGCATCGGGCATTGGATCAATATGTTAGTCCCAAAATAATATAAAAAGTTGCCAAAAGTATATGAAAGTGAATAATATTGGCATGGAACAATCAAAATTATAGATACGACGGAGACGTATCAACGCCGTGATATCGACCGCCATATTTGAGCACAATATTGATATGCATGGACCTTGACTATGTATGTCACCATGTGTCCAGATCTTAGATGCCGCGTGTACCAGATGAACGGCGCCGAGTTCGACCCCCGTGATGCTATGTGGGTGGTGAGGAACACTCTTGGAGAGTACTCGATTTTCATTGGGGACAGCTACCCCATTGTGAAGTGGATGCTACCTTACGTGCACGACACCGAAGGCCTGCCGTTCATGAAGCATGGTTGTGTCTTCAGTGCGCACCACCGGATGAACGACATGCTGGGACACGCTATCCCTGATTTATGCCGCTTCAGCTTGGATGAGTCTCCATCATGTGGAATCGGACTAGAAAGCTACGACAATGATTCCCGTTGCCCATTGCTATGCATCGTGCCATCCATGAAGAACACCTGGTACTGGAACCTCGAGGAGGACATGTAGCTCATCTATAACGTGTAAGTGGAGTATGGTAAATTGTGAACGGTAGCGCTGTGAATATATGTAGACTTGTCGTGCACAAATTTATCACATGAATTGGAGATGAACTTGTGTGGCATACTGGAATTTGTCCTTTAGAATTTATTACTAGTAAATGTGTTATGTGTACGTGCAACTTGTGTGGTTGTTGCACGGGCTCTAACACGCTCTTTGAGGAAAAAAAAGGTGGCACAACTTTGGATATAGGTGACGTGGAGGCATCATACAGTAGCATCGTTCGCTATAGTTGTAGTATACTCCTACTAGGACGACAAATCCTATAAAACCTTGCGCTTGGCTCTTTGCCTCTTCGGGAGGTTCAACAGTTCGTACTCATGTGAACCTTGCACTTGGCTCTTCGCCTCTTAGGAAGGTCCAACAATGATGACACTACAGTACAATATGCTTCTGGCAATCTGACACCGATTGAACTGATGCACGTCCACCGCGAGGGCGAGGTCGAGCGAGAGGGAGAGGGAGAGGGCAATGTAGTCAAAACCCTCTCCTCGTCCTGCGAGCCACCGCGCGCATGGGCGAGGGAGAGGCATAGTAAGCAAATTTCTCCTTGTTCGGCGAGTTGACGGGACACATCAAAGCAGTACTAGTACTAGTCCATACTGCATCCTTTCCGGTTAATATGGATTAATTTGAAACGAGGAAAATACACTGGCGGTCAATGTATGTAACAATACGCTCTTTACGGTCACTATATATAGTTTTGCGGTGATTATACGATCACTAGCTCATCGAGAGCACCAGATTGCACCCTCTTGACCGCCACATAGTCGACGTGGCACTTTGTTGACTGGTTAAATTGTCACCTGGTTTCTGGGACCCACCTGTCAGTTGGCAGAGCAAAGAAATCAGTTAAACAAAACTTTACGCAGGTGCGACAGGAGTCCAACCCTTGGGCGCGAACCACCCTGGCTGTGTATGTGAGTGCATGCACGTGTACTCCCTCGGTCTTCCAACAAAGAGTGTACATCGTCTAAAAAACAAAGAGTGTACATCTACACTTCCAATGCATTTAGCCTTTAATCTAAATCGATATTGATTGACTAATACACCAACTTGTGCTCTAGCTATAGGCTACATGTCTATCCTTAATTGCAGCATGCAACAACCTTCATTTAATCTTCTTAGAGATTTCAACAAGTGACTACGTATGGAGCAAAATGAGTGAATCAACACTCTAAAATATGTCTACATACATCCATATGTTGTATTCCATTTGAATGTCTAAAAAGACTATATTTAGGAATGGAGGGAGTAGCAAATAAACATTAAGTTCTCTTGTTTTTTCCTCCTTGGTCACGGTGCACAACCAAAGATGACTTATTCACCTGGATGGAGGGAGTAGATGGTCTAAGTTTGGCACAAAATTAATGCATTGGTAAACATAATTTTTTGAGGAAAACGAGTGCATTAATTGAGTGTTTTTGCAAACTACAAAAATTATTCCACCACTCATCATCTACCTTGGTTGATGAGATTTTTGAATTGAGCCCTATAAACCGGAAATGAGGTAGTACTAGTACTCCTACATTATTTGCGTCGGGTGCCTTAGCCAATGTTTCATCTTGTTGGACCGGATGAGCGTACAGGCATAGGAATATTGTAGATAGTAAGTCTTCGCAATCCATTATTCCCCATCTCGGTCAGAGACAACTATTCAACTAGTCTTCACAGTGAAGTGACAATACACGCGGCAGCAGATGGGACACTTAATTAATAAGTTGAACCAGCGTGTTGGTGTTACTAAATCAGCCTTATCCAGTACTGCCATCATGTTTGCCAGTGGAGCATGCTTCCGCAAATACGCCTACACACCTCTCTCCTCCATTAACTGACATATGGGCCCTCTTGAGATAGACCCACATGTCATCGGCGTAACTATTTACACTCCGAAGGACGGTATATCCTGGTAGTAGTACTAGTTGAATTGATATTTAATGCACTTTCTTCCCCGTCTTTCACTCTTCTTCCTCCTCTCTTCTTCTTCCTCCTCTCTTCCCCATAGTCGGCCGCATACCATTTCCCCCCACTCACTTCTTGCCCGCCCGCACCATCTTCCTTGGTAGCTCGTGCGTACCATATCCCCCCGCTCACTGCTCGTCCACACACGCCATCTTCTTCACTTGCCCACCCGAATCCACTTCCCCGCTGGCTCGCAGGCACCGAAAACCCCAATCACTTAGCACCCTAAAAACCCTATGGCAGAATCGACTGACATGCAGAGCGGCGATTGGAATTCTCTCCCCGATGTTCTCTTGGAGCAGATCTGTAATCGTATGGACCTGCTTAGCACTGTCCGTCTGACCACATGCTCGGTGTCTTTGTACCATCTACTTGTCTGCAACCTGCCAGCTCTTTTCAAGTCACCCTGCTTGCTGATGCCCCATCCTTGCAGGTGGCCCAGACACCGACTTGACGATCCTACGGAGGTTGCCGTGGTGCCCCTCGACATGCTACCACTACCCGTCCACCTGTCCTTTGTGCACGGCCACTACTGGGCAGTCATGAAGGCCAACTGGATTGTCCTCATCCACCAATCTGGTAGTCCGTGGTGTCTCGTGGATATCTACACCCAGCAAGAGATCACCCTTCCATCGTTGGTGTGACGCCCTTGATTCAATCGTACACTAATCATACACGCAAATGTGTATGATCAAAATCAAGGACTCATGGTAAGATATCACAGCACAACTCTAGACACAAATTAAAATAATACAAGCTTTATATTACAAGCAAGGGGCCTCGAGGGCTCGAATACATAAGCTCGAATACTCAAGAGTCAGCGGAAGCAACAATATCTAAGTACAGACATAAGTTAGACAAGTTTGCCTTAAGAAGGCTGTCTCAAAAACAGCAACGATTGAAAAGGCAAGGCCTCCTACCTGGGAGCCTCCTAACTACTCTTGACCGTCGGCGGTCTCCACGTAGTAGTAAGCACCCTCGGGGTAGTAGTAGTCATCGGTGGTGTCGTCTGGATCCTGGGCTCCACATCTGGTTGAATCAACCGGAAAGAAGAAGAAAGGGGGAAAATGGGAAGCAAAGCAACTGTGAGTACTCATCCAAAGTACTCGCAAGCAAGGATCTACACTACATATGCATTGGTATCAATGAAAAAGGGTTGTATCTGTGGACTGGACTGCAGAATGCCAGAAGAGAAGGGGAAAGCCTAGCCTTTCGAAGACTAGCATCTTCTGGAAACCACCATCTAGCAGCAACCGGAGGGAGTAGAGTAGCATAAAGTAAAGTAGTAGAAGTGTTATCAACCTCGGCCAGAGATCCTTTCTCAACTCCCTGCGAGAAAGCAATCCCAGAGCCATACTATCCAGTTCCAATCATAATCCAATTCTCATATCCATGTCTCATCTCAAGTATCCAGTTCTAGTTGTATCGATCGGGATACAACTCCAAGTGTCCGTTACCGTAGGACAGACTATCGATAGATGTTTTCTTCCCTGCAGGGGTGCACCAACTTACCCACCATGCTTGATTAACTCCGGCAGGACACACTTTCCTGGGTCATGCCCGGCCTCGGCCAAACAATACGCCACAACCCGACCTAGGCTTAATAGAGAGGTCAGCACGCCGGACTAAACCTATGCCCCCAGGGGTCATGGGCCATCTCCCCGGGAACTCCTGCACGTTGCGAACGTGGCCGGTGAGAAGACCTAGCTACCTCCTTCAACAAGGCAGGTGCTTACGTAGTCCAACCCGGCGCGTGCCGCTCAGTCGCCGATGTCTATTAAGCTTTGGTGATGCATCGACGCAGAACGCCCATACTATGCCCACGTGATGGTTAGTGCTATCGGCCGAGGCCCTCGGATCAAATATCCAAATCGTAGTGGATTAGGAACGCTGTAACAAGCAGAGACTCACGAAGATGTGACCCGTTGCCCGTCTCGAGGACTTGCGGCAAGGGCTAGGAATGCCCGGCCACGGCTCGTAATTATCTCGCGGGCACCCTCCAGGTCAACCCGACTCCACATCACTCACAATTAAGCTCGCGCGGGTACCCCTCAGGGCCGACCCGTCTTTAATAACATGGTTCAGCGTAAAGTCATAGTAACCATAGTAATTGTGTGTCCAAACATCAAGGGGAAAACCCGAGGAATCACCCCCAGTGAGTTCCACTCGTTGTAATCATCAAGGTGAACGTAAGAGGAACCACCCCCGAGGGTCACACTTAAGGGGTTGCACGACAGAATTGTATCGGAAGTGTTTAAGGCGGAATCACCCTCGATGACCACGACCGAATAGCTACACTACAGGGTTAACATCAGAAGTGTTGTAGAGGTCTCACCCTCGGCACTCGATAGTAACCAAGTAGTGTCAAGCAACT
Source organism: Aegilops longissima (assembly GCA_021605205.1). Lineage (NCBI taxonomy): Eukaryota > Viridiplantae > Streptophyta > Magnoliopsida > Poales > Poaceae > Aegilops > Aegilops longissima. Next base: position 38,458 of record JAHIAM010000311.1, read on the forward strand.
AAGGGGAAAGTGATGTGCGGTGTCGGGGCCTGGTCTTCGATCCCGTTGATCGGGTCTTCAATGATGAAGCAGGGGAAACAAGGACAAGGTGGGGGTCACTGATGGATCACTAACCAACCTATACTAAGCAGTTTAGGATAGCGGTAGGTAACAATAAGCGTGTTACAAAAGCAGGCTATGCATCGTAATAGGAGCAAACAATACTTGAGAGCAAAATCTAATGCAAGCATGAGAGAATGGAATGGGCTATGTCGGGATGATCAAAGGGGGGGCTTGCCTGGTTGCTCTGGCAAGGAGGGGTCGTCGTCGACGTAGTCGATCACAGGGGCAGCATCGGTCTCGGGGTCTACCGGAGAGAAGAGGGGGAAGAAACAGTAAATATAAAGCAAACATAGCACCACAAAGCATAACGTGGCAATATGTTGTGCCGGGCGTGACCTAACGTATGGCTACGATATGTGAAGGGGAATTCAACAGGAATGTATTCCGGTTAGGACTATCTCGGACACATGACCGGAGGGGGAATGTTCCATGTTCAGATAGTTAGACACATCTGACAGGTAAACGGACAACGTATTCAGATTCGTTGGATTTTTCTGAGCAACTTTCATATATAAAACATTTTTATCCGAGTTACGGATTATTTTATATTAATTTTCAAAGTTTTAATTGTTTTTTCCAATTTCCTGGGTTTATTTTAATTCGAAAATAAATGAATAAATTGCTACGGGTACCCAGCCCTGTGTACGTAGAATGTACACAACGGCTGACATGTGGGCCAGGGGGACCCCGTTGACCAGTCAAAGTTTGACTGGTCAATAGGGGGTGGGGCCCCATGTCATTCTCTAATCTACTAATTAACCTAGTTAATTTAGCTTAACAGGATTAGGTTAATTAATTAAGATTAACTAATTTAATTGAGGCAATTAAATTAACTAATTATTTAATATTATTTTTTAACTACAATTTTCCTTCTCTTTTTTTAACAGGGATTGGGCCCCACGTGTCTGTGGCCAGGGGCCTAACGAGGCGGGCTAAAATGGGCGCCGGGCGCCAGCCCGACTAGGGACTTGCCCAGGCCAGAGCGGCCGAAAGCGAGCGAGCGGCACCAGCGAGGGGGTTGATGAGATGGCAGGCAACAGCGCGGTGGGGGGCGGCCAGCGAAGCGGAGGCGGGCGGATGGGCGCCAGCAGAGGGGGCACGGTGGGCAGTGAGTGCACAGGAGCAAGCTCGGCACGCAGTGATGGCTGTGGCGGTGATGCAAAGCGAGCATGTCGGGGTCTTGTGGCGTGGCCAATCGGGGAGGCAGGCGTGGGCCGAAGCCGACGGCTACGGTGCCAGGAGTTGCGGGCGTGAGCGCCATCACCAGCAGAAGCAACGGCGGCAGCGCTGCTAGCTAGCGGTGACAAGTGTGGCAGCAACACAAGAAAGGTAGCAGCAGCATCAAAGTGCGAGGCGAGGCGCGCTGCTGCTGTGGCAAGGAGTGGACTGCCCAGTGCACGCAGCGAGGACACATCCTCGGGCGACCAGGACATGCGCGGGAGTGCGGGCAGAGGCGAGGCGTCCGACGGCGGAGAGCTACGTCTACGGCAGGAAGAGGCTAAGGGGCACGGGGATCGAAGCAAATAGGACGAGGTGGAGCGCGTGCTCACTATGGTGCGGTAGGGGAGGGCAGCAGGCTCGGGGAGGATCGACGGCGCCGGAGTTTGCCGGAGAAGAAGCCGGGACCGAGGACGAAGAAGGGCCCGATTCCTTCGATGTAGATCGCCCTGGCTTCAACCAATGGTCGAGGAAGAAGAAGCGGTGGTCGGCACACCTCCCAGACAAGTCTGCCGGGCGCGGGGGCGCTGGTGGCCGCGGGATCGGGCGGTGCACGGTGGCGGCTGCGTTCGGTAGAGAGAGGGGGAGGAGTGATCGAGTGGGAAAAAGCTAGGGTTCATGAAGGGGGTTCACGGGGCTTGTAGGCCGATTAGAACGCCAGGAGGGGTCGGATGGCTGCCACGCAAGTGGCCATGGCCGGCGGATGGCTGCCACGGCCTTCCTGCCTCCCCTCTGTACAGTACAGAGGTAGGGGAGAGGCCGGTGGTGGGCTTGGGCTGCACTGATCATACGGGCCAAAGTGCACAGCAAGCACTTTCATATTTTCCTTCTGTAAATCTTTTGTCTCAGTTTTCTATTTATTCTAGGCACTAAATGATATTAGTTCTACAAGAAACCGCACATATAATCCAACTACAATATTTTGGGTGCTACACACAAGGTTCCATTTTATTTGGTAAAGTTAATACATTTGTTTCTTTAAAAAAATGTCATTTCATTTTCTGTTAGACCACATAATAATTTCCTATGAATTTACTTGTGAGCCTAATGAAGTTGGTTTTAACATGACAAAGATCATGGGGATTTATACTAAAATGCGAACATTTTAGTATTATAGTTTGGAGAAACAATATTTTGACTTGTCTTTTAAATTTGAATTTGAGGTCGGTTTAGGACAAAGTGATGATTAGCAAAATTTAATTATGATGACGTGGCACCATTAACAGGAGTTTACTGTAGCTTGACACCCGGGATGTTACAAATCTCCTCCACTACAAGAAATCTCGTCCCGAGATTTAAGTGGGGAAGTAAAGAGTAACTTCGGGAGAACTGACCCTTATAGGGTTAATTATTTGGTGAGCAGTTCAGGGAATGAGGCAGAAGTATCTCTCGAGTTGAAACTTAATAAAACATCAAGAGCAAGTATGAAGGTACAATAGAAAGTTTCAAGCGAATGGACAAACGATTGATACCTGAACAGAGTGTGAGAAAGGGGTTCAGAGCATCGGGAATAGATCATCTCTCAAAAGGTGGCTCGTGACACGAAGCCAAATGCAAGAATATTTCGGAATCAAAGATATACAGGAGAGTCAGGTTTCGATCCTGTGGAACTGTGGGCTATTGGCCCACCATGTGGGTTAAAAGTAGAAAGAGCGGTGACATGTTACATGGTTATGATAGAAAGCTTTGTCGGAGGATAGTCTGTCAGTTATGTTGGCAACCACATTGGTACCAAGGGCGAGGGACGAAGAGAACCATATTCCTTCTCGTTGAATGAGGCGGACCAATCGGCAAGGTTCACGTCCATCGGTGGTTACCGGAATGTCATCAACAATAGTAATAGGGTCTCACTGACAAGGTTGTACATCGGAGTGTTTTATAAGCAGGGAATTATTTCTGCTTATATCATATAGATCACAAGAAGGTTAAACAAACCAATGGAAAGGAAAATGAAATTATTGGACTAATCAGACCAATGGAAAGGAAAATGTGTTTACACCCTAGAATTGGGAGTATATCCTTCCCAAGGGGAAGCGGAGCAGGATATACATGATATGACAGCAAGTTCAAAAGCATTTAGATAAAGGGGGCAAGGGAAGAATCATGATATTACCCATACAATAGGGTATGGATAATCAATCAAGAAACATTTCACAGTGCGCTCCCAATGTTCTTGTTGACGATCGGAGTACCACAGACATGCTTCGGGATATCATTGACATGGTCATCAGGTAAAAGTCAGACTTTTGAATTCACAAAGGACCCCGCAGGAACTGCTAGAATAGTTCGTACAATTTCATCATTGAAAGATGAGGATGTGGCCGATGGGTTCAGCAGCAATCCTTCGACAGGTCAAAAGGATGTAATGCCAAAATGATATGAACAAAACTGTGTTGGGGGGAGGCAAGAATGTTGTCGAGCCCAATCATCGAGGGGCACGGATGGTATTTCTCATCATGAATTTGATTGATATCCTGGAGGAGCATCAGAATGTTGTTGATGATCACGACACATTTGTCGAGAGATTTAATGAAGATGTAATCAATCGGCAATGACATCAAGTCAAAGGAATGATGAAGCAGAAGGTTATTGGAACCATGGGTACAATACAAACTCGAAATCAAGCTTGCTGTTCAAGGCAAAAAATGATAAGACAAGGAAGATCGATGTAAGCTTAGCTCATTGTTGGTAGTTGTGCTCCGGGAAGAAGGACCAGGTAGCACAGTTAAAAAAATTTAGTACGATAATAATATAGCTGATCAGGCTAGGAATGATGTGATGGAGTATCATTCCAATGAGAATTCACAAGAGGTAGTGCAATGACACAATATCCTCGAGATAACGGCAATACTCGAGGTAGATCAAAATAGAGGTTGGATAGATGAAATGATCTGCAGAAGACAAGTATTTTAACTTGTTCGGGAAATGGAATCAAGGAGAAAATATGGTCGGAACCACGATTGCAAAGAATCAATTTAAAGATGCAAGATGAGCTTATACCAAGGGAACATTTGATTATATGAGAAGCTTCCATGATAAGATCTACATCGTGTCTATGGGCATGAACACAAAGTTCAAGGTCGACTCCCACTTCTTCGATGCATAACCTCTCATTTACTTCTCGCTTTTGACAAAGTTGTAGTGTAGAAATTTTTATCCGGGGTAACACCAGTAGAGTATGACCCATAGAAATTTCCGGGTTCACACAAATTAGGGAAAGCATTAGTTCAATCCGTCGGGGCATCTTAGGAACATTTGCAAAAACTTTAGAGGTAATTAACTCAAGCTCGAAAGCAAAGCATGGTTGACAAAGCATAGAATACAATTTACCAAAGGCAATATGTATCAGGGGAAGAGCGCACAAAATTTTGAACATGAAGGGAACTACACGATAATAATCCAACAAAGGATTCAATGGTCCTCAATGGATCTGATTTGAGTATCAGTACTCAATCAGAAGAAGAAAAGAATGCAGAGGCATTGGATTATAGAAACAACTGAATAATCCGATGCTTAATGCAAAGAAATTATGATTTCCAAATTAGAAGATTAGAAGCAGACACTCTGATCAAAAGACAAGTAAGTTGAATAGATATAGATTGACAATCAATTAAGGTTTGGTTTGCCAAGAACCAGCTCATGTCCAGAATGACTTATGAGCAGGAAGGTCAAATTTTAGGGTTTGACTGATGATTGCGAGCAATCGCAACATAATGAATCAATAGGCTCGGGATGACAATGACAAAGGATGTTTAATGAATATTGCCAGACATATGGATTTAACCATAATGCAGGCAGACAAAACTTTCGGGAGCACTAGGCTTTAGAGGATCTTCGGGAGATCGAATTGCATTCGAAGAATTTTGTGAGACATATGCTCAACTAGGGATGAACAAATCCCTGGTAAGTGTGAGGAATTATTCGTAGGGTTATTCAGGCAGAAAAGAGCTGCAAGGCAGTCGAAAAAAGGATTCTCGAAAGTCGGAGAATACTTTTGAGTATCTTGTAATAACAAGAACAACTAGGGATGGAATTATGAACGGCGAGGCTACGTAGTTATCCATAAGGATTCAACGGTGTTAAGGGATTGCAAAAGAAATGAACACAAGTTCTCGGGAGTAGGTCGGAGAGTATCTTCGAAGTCTTCTGGTGAAGCAGGTAACCATCCGGAATGAAGGGGCTCTCCGGGAAAATCGTTACGAGAACCTAATGTAGTTAGTAAATTCATTTAACCCGAATAGAAGAGAGAACAGAGTCCCAGAGTATAGATGAGGAGTAAAAGATCCTAATACCACCCAATGGCGACGTGTGCCCGTAAGGCACACAGCCCATGTTAGTAAAAGTTTTTCAGTGACAAGACTCAACTTCGGCCAAGGAGTAGGAAAGGGGGCTACCTACAGGCAGTCGGCTCTGATACCAACTTGTGACGCCCTCGATTCAATCGTACACTAATCATACACACAAATTTCTACGATCAAAATCAAGGACTCACGGGAAGATATCACAACACAACTCTAGACACAAATTAAAATAATACAACCTCTATATTAAAAGCCAGGGGCCTCGAGGGCTCGAATACATAAGCTCGAATATTCAAGAGTCAGCGGAAGCAACAATATCGGGGTACAAACATAAGTTAGACAAGTTTGCCTTAAGAAGGCTGTCACAAAAACAACAACGATTGAAAAGGCAAGGCTTCCTGCCTGGGAGCCTCCTAACTACTCTTGACCGTCGGCGGTCTCCACGTAGTAGTAAGCACCTTCGGGATAGTAGTAGTCATCGGTGGTGTCGTCAGGATCCTGGGCTCCACCATCTGGTTACATCAACCGGAAAGAAGAAGAAAAGGGAGAAAAGGGGAAGCAAAGCAACCGTGAGTACTCATCCAAAGTACTCGCAAGCAAGGATCTACACTACATATGCATCAGTATTAATGAAAAAGGGTTGTATCTATGGACTGGACTGCAGAATGCCAGAAGAGAAGGGGAAAGCCTAGCCTATCAAAGACTAGCATCTTCTTGAAACCACCATCTAGCAGCAACCAGAGGGAGTAAAGTAGCATAAAGTAAAGTAGTAGAAGTGTTATCAACCTCTGCCAGAGATCCTTTCTCCACTCCCTGCGAGAAAGCAATCCCAGAGCCATACTATCCAGTTCCAATCATAATCCAATTCTCATATCCATGTCTCATCTCAAGTATCCAGTTCTAGTTGTATCGATCGGGATACAACTCCAAGTGTCCGTTACCGTAGGATAGGCTATCGATAGATGTTTTCTTCCCTCCAGGGGTGCACCAACTTACCCACCGCGCTTGATTAACTCCGGCCGGACACACTTTCCTGGGTCATGCCCGGCCTTGGCCAAACAATACGCCGCAACCCGACCTACGCTTAATAGAGAGGTCAGCACGCCGGACTAAACCTATGCCCCCAGGGGTCATGGGACATCTCCCTGGCAACTCCTGCACGTTGCGAACGCGGCCGGTGAGCAGACCTAGCTACCTCCTTCAACAAGGCAGGTGCTTACGCAGTCAACCCGACGCGCGTCACTCAGTCACCGACGTCTATTAAGCTTCAGCTGATGCATACGACACAGAACGCCCATACTATGCCCACGTGATGGTTAGTGCTATCAGGCCAGAGGCCCCTCGGATCAAATATCAAAATCGTAGTGGATTAGGAACGCGCGGTAACAAGCAGAGACTCACGAAATGTCGGATTTCGGGTTCCGGAAGACCCTTGAGGTTCGAACACTGGGGTGCGCGCGGAGATCCAACCCCCCACCGTCTCGTACCTCGCCGAATCACAGGGACCTAAACTACTAAACAGAACAACACAAGAGACACAAGGTTTATACTAGTTCGGGCCACCGTTGTGGTGTAATACCCTACTCTAGTTTGTGTCGTGGTGGATTGCCTCTTGGGCCGATGAGGAACAGTACAGGGAAGAACAGCCTCGCGAGGGTCTGTTCTTGATGGGTGTGATGAACTGCTAGGTGGTGTCCGTCGCTCTAGCTTGAGGATCGGGTCTCTGTCTTTCTCTGGATGCCGATCGTCTCTTCCTCTTTCTACTCTGAGCGTGGCTACTCCTATTTATAGGCGAAGGCCCTGGGCCTCTTCCCAAATATTGAGCGGGAAGGGCGCCAACAATTGGCCATTTTGAAGGGGAACAGCGGGTACACTTATCCTGACTAAAGTTGGTCCTCGCCTGCCAAAGGCTCTGGTGATGACGCCTGCTTGGGCTCCACGATGACTCCCTTCCAGCCGTTGGGGCTGGTCTTGGTCTTGTTGCACCGAAACGGATGCCTTTGCTTGATGCTCTTGCCTGCGCTTGCTCCCTTTGCACCAAAGAGGAAAGGAGGACGTTATGCTGGCTGGCGCCGACCGGGCGCCCTTGGTCGCCATGGCTTGCGTCATGGGCACCTCGCGAGGTACCCTTCCTTGAACTCTCCGCCTCCTCATGAGCCAACCTGACGAGGCCATGCCTGAGGAAGCTCCTTGTCGTCCGCCCCGCGAGGCTTGGCCCCTCGCGAGGGTCTTGAGCTTGCGTTGATGAAGATGGGCTGTCCTGGGCCTCCTTCGAGCCACCTCGCAGGCCGCAGCGAGCAAGTCTGGGACCCCTGCCCTGAACGCCGACAAGAGCCCAGGCCCACGGCGCGCCCAAACTTGGCCGAGCAGAGAGGCGAAAGGGCAAGTGCGAAGCGTCGTGGGCCCTAACAGCCTGCGGCCTTGGGCGCCGCGTGGTGGTTGATTGGACGCGTGCGCCTCTGCAACCGCGTGGGTTGATAATAGAGCGGCATCCTCCTTGCCTCCTTTACTTTCTCCAGTTGCTGCTCAGATCCCCTTTCTTGCGCCTCTCCTCTCTGCTTCCAAGACCTTCAGATCCACTCCGCCTTCGTGCCCTAGCCAGTCATGGCTCCTCGCCAAGCCCCGGCCGGAGCTTGGGCGTCAATGGAATGGCGGTGTTCAAGGCCGTCTCCTCCACCCCTGAGGGTCGGGGGAGTACCTTCTACCCGTTCTTCGTGAGCGCCATCATTGCTGGTCTGGTGCCTCCCTTCTCGAAGTTCTTCTTCTCCGTCCTCAAATCCACGCAACATCCAAGCTCTACACCTCCATCCCAACTCCGCCCTTCTTCGGCAATCTTCGCCTACTATTGTGAGGCCCATGTTGGGGTGAAACCTCGGTGGCCTTGCTGCGCCACTACTTCTTCCTCCGAACCTCCCAGAATTGCCTCCAGCGCTGAAGCCACAGACACATCGGAGCCATCGCCATTTCAAACCCCAGGAAGCGGATTGAGGGCTTCAGAGCAAGTGGGTCTTGGTGGATGCTGGGCACATCCACCCGGCTGATCCTGCCCACGGAGCCCGCCGAGAGTTCCGACGGCCCGGTCCCGAGCGGAGCTTCGTAATCCTCGCCAAGCTGGTGCCGGAGAAGATGGATGCAGATCTGAAGCCGGGCCGACGCGGGCGGGCGGCGGTTGACTGCAAGGTCGCCATCGAGGGAGTTCCCGAGCACCAACGGCCCGGCCCCAAGACGCTTCCGATGTGGAGGCCTCACTCGAGCCCCGTGGTTACGCCAGCGAGGATCTAGCGACGGTCCTCCGGCCCTTGGTTGGGGCGATGTGGCGAGATCGAGGGCGCCCCGCCCTTGTTCCTTCGCGAGGATTGGGAGCAGGTAGTGGGGCCCATGCCCATCTTCAATGGGGACGGGCCTGTGCCGTGGAGGCCCGGAGGACTGGTGGACGGTCCTCTTCCGACTCAAAGTGAAGAGGTGGAGGAAAGAGAGCCAGAGAGGGGTTGATTCGGGGCAGTAGTCAAGGGCTCCTCCTCGCAGCGCAGGCCCCGCTTCTCCGCCTCCCGAGAGTGACGACGACGAGGATGAGGATGAGCGGGAGGCGAAGCCTGCCCCGATCCCAAGAAGGACCGGATCGGGCTGGTCCTCGCGGATCCGCCTGCCCGGGCGATCCGCAGACGCGCCTCCTGCTCCTGGTCCCCTTGAAGCTGATCCCTGCAGCCGGCTCTCGGGCTTCAAGTATGGCTGGAGGTTGCTCGAGTCCACCAGCGACGACCTGTAAGTGCCTGCTTCCCGTCTTGATTATTGCTCTGTCGACGAGATCTGATGTCCACGTTCTTCGGCCAGGCTGGCGCCCGCGGCAAAGAAGCTGAAGGGGGCTCCTGAGGCCCCAACCGTGGCGGTGCCTCTGCCCGAAAAAGAAGATGATCCTGACGCCCAGGCCTCTCCTGCCCGGGCGTCCTCGCGAGGCCTGGCTGAGCCCGCTGGGCCGAGCTCAGCCCCCTTGACCCAGGCAACTCCCGAGGTGCCCTTGCTTGGCGCTGCCTCCACAGTTGTCGTGGCGCCGCTGGTTCTGCCTCAGGGTGCAGTGGTTATGCCGCCGCCATCTCCTCCTACCCCACCAACTGATGTCTCTCCGACTCCTCCCACGGTCCTAGATCATGCTGCCGCTGAGTTGGACCGGCTGCGGCAGGATCTTCTGGGCACCGACCCTCGCTTGGTGGCCGGGCGCTTGGAGCTGGCCTCTGGCTGGGTTCGCTCCGACGCTTCGATTCGGGCGGCGCTGGTCCAGGCCTCGACGGCTTGCGACGAGGAGAGGCAGGCTGTTCTTGAGGCGAAGGTTGCCCGCGATGTTGCCCTGGGGGAGGCAGCCAGCATCCAAGGTTGCTGTGAGACGCTGGAGGGCGAGTTGAGGAGCCTGCAGAACCAGCTTGCCGAGGAAGCCCGCCTCCGCCAGGAGCAGGAGGAAAGCGTGAAGGCTCACGAGGCGGCCGTCAAGGACCGGGACGCCAAGCTGGAGAAGCGCCGTGACCGCCTAGGCGCGCTGGAGCAGGAACTGGAGGCGAGGAAGGTCGAGTTGGATGACAAGGCGCGGGTTCTTGCTGAAGATCGCGTGGCCTTCATGGACATGGAGGTGAAGGCTCGTGCCTTGCTGAGGGAGCTTTACGATAGCGTCCTGGAGAGCCCACTGGCCGGCGCAGAGGACGGCCCTGCCAAGCTGCTTCCCTTCCTGGTTCGCGCTCTTGAAGATGTCTCCCTTGGTCTTGGCCCCACGGCTGAGGCCAAGGCGTGTGTCTTGTCTTCCGCGGCACTGACGCGGATCCTCACCCACATCTATCTTCGCGATCCCAGCGTCGACATGGACAGCCTGCTGGAGCCAGCAAACGGCGAGCATGCAGCTGCCGCTGCCGAGGCTGTGAAGGGTCGCGAGGCTCTGTTGGGAAGTTCCGCCTTCAAAGACCAAGCCGGGCGAGGCGCTGCCGCCCTGCTGCTTCACGAGGCGATCCCACTCCGCTGCTCCACCGACAAGTGACTCCGCCAGGCTCCTGCCTTGCTTTTAATTCCTGCACATGTATCATGCCTCGAGGAGGCGTTTAAACTTGCGTTTGGTATTGCGATAACAATGTGGACTGTAATATTTGCTTTTGAATTCCTTGAAATTTGTGCTTCCTACTTGCTTTATGTTCTACGCCGGCAGAGCCCGGCCCCGCGCATACCTCAGCCGCCGTTAGCCCCGACCGGAAACCAGGACGGGACCAAGGAGTGAGGGGCTACGTGACAAGTTAGGCTCCTGAGTTGCGATGCTCAGGAGTCCCCCTTGGCGCACGAACAGCAAGTAGGGAGGTGAGACGCGGGTGGATCCGCTGTTCTACGTCTGCAGAGCCTGGCCCCGCGCATACCTCAACCGCTGTTAGCCTTTCGGAACTAAGGGGTGAGGGGCTACGTGACCAGTTAGGCTCCTGAGTCGCGATGCTCAAGAGTCCCCCTTGACGCTCAAACAGCATTCGTACCTTGGCTCCGCTAGGGGAGTGACGTGCGAAGAACCAGGCCCGAGGGGCCTGGCTGGGTGGCGTGCGTCTGGGCGTGACTCCAGCGCAGCCTCGTGCCCAGCCCTCGCGCGGGCGCCCCGAGGGAGGCGCTGCGACGAGGCCGCATAATCGAGCTCGGCTCCTCGAGGTTGATGCGACCCGGAGGCCACCTCGCTTGTTTATCACGAAGCGCGAGCATAGCGCTCTGCATGCGACGGGCATAGCCGCCTCGACAGTGTCGCCGGCCACCCAGAGCATGGTGCTTCCATCGAACGTGGGAGGGCTCCCCCCGGGAGGAGCCCCGGGGTGTATACAGCCCCACCCTGACACGTGGCTGGCACGGTAGGGCTGGACGAGGTGTATCTGGGCACCCGTGAGCCAGCGCGGGACTCACGGGGCCCTACCTCAAGGCGGGTTGCGCCTGGCTCTGGGCCTTATCTTCGAGTGTGTTCCTGCAAATTTGGCCAGATGCCGGTGCTCTACGTCTTCGGGTCCCGGCTCTCGGGCTGGTCTCAGCCGTCGCTGGCAAGCCAGGTCGCGATGCCATGGACAAGACCAGAGGGTGAGGGCTGGAGAGCCGTAGGAGTCCCGAGTCGCGATGCTCGTGCACCCCCTTTAACACGCAAGCTAGGTTAGATGACGCAACCCACGCCCCGGATCCCGGCTCGGCTGGTCTCACCGTCACCGGCAAGCCAGGTCGCGATGCCATGGACAAGACCAGAGGGTGAGGGCCGGAGAGCGGTAGGAGCCCCGAGTCGCGATGCTCGTGCACCCCCTTTAACGCGCAAGTTGGGCCGATGCAGCAACTCTATGTTCTCGGTCCCGCTCAGTCGTTTTCACCGTCACCGGCAAGCCAGTCGCGATGCCATGGACAAGACCAGAGGGTGAGGGCCGAGAGCCGGTAGGAGCCTGAGTCGCGATGCTCGTGCACCCCCTTTAACGTGCAAGCTGGGTCGATGCAGCAACTCTATGTTCTCGGGTCCCGGCTCTCAGGCTGGTCTCAGCCGTCGCTGGCAAGCCAGGTCGCGATGCCATGGACAAGACCAGAGGGTGAGGGCCGGAGAGACGGTAGGAGCCCTAGGTCGCGATGCTCAGGCACCCCCCCTTTAACGTGCTAGCTGGGTTAGGGCGATTTAAACTCCACGCCCCGGGTCCCAGCTCGGCTGGTCTCAGCCGCCGGCAAGCCAGGTCGCGATGCCATGGACAAGACCAGAGGGTGAGGGCCGGAGAGCCGGTAAGAGCCCTGAGTCGTGATGCTCCAGCACCCCCCCCCCCCTTTAACGCGCAAGATTCCGCCACCCAGGAAAAGGCACCAAAAAACAAGCATGGTGGAGCGAGAGCATAATCCTAAGGAAAAAGTAGGAAGGATACATGCCGCTGGGACTGGCCCGAGCGGCTTGGGGATGATGCAGCCCGAGGGGCGCCCCCAACAGGAAAGGCTAACGACATGAAATAAAAGGGATACATGCTGCAGGGACGGACCCACGCGGCCTGGGAATAATGTGGCCCTGAAGGCGCTCCCAGCCGGAAATAAAACTTAAAGATGTCACCTGGTGATGTTGGGGATGAAGGGGTGTTGGTGTAGCAGACTGTGGGCTGCGGAGCGATCTCACGAGCCCCCGCCCAGGGGCCTCGGGAGGCTCCGGAGGCGCGTGGTGGCTCCTTAGGGGCCATCTCCATCTCCACCTGGGGCTGCGGCGTGTTCGACCCCTTGAGCCTGTGGATGGCCCTCATTAGACGCCGGTGCTCAGCAGCTGCGCTTGGCAGGCCATAAGGCATGCGACGAGCTGTGGGGCGGACCTTCAACGCCCCACTCGCGAGGGCCGAGGCGCTCTTGAGATGCGGCTCTGCTGAGCCTGGTATGTCGATGAGACGCTGCAGCCCACCATCCTCGCTGGATGGGGGGCCACAGCAGGCAGGCGACGGCTGCCCCTTATGACCCTTGACTCAGAGCTCCCGAATGGCCTTGCTGATGAACTCTTGAGGGTTCTGCCTCCTGGTCTTGTTCCCGCTATGGAAATGTGCTTCAAACACGCCCATGTGGTGCCCAAGCGCCTCCCTCGAGACCTTGGCGAGGTCGGCGGCCCTCCAGGGGAGAGCCCCTGAGCCCTGCCTGAGGAGGGCGTCGGGCGTGCTTTCCTATGCGATGGAAGGAGGCTCCCCCTGGCCCGATGTGGGCCCTGAGGGGCCTGTCTCTTGAAGAGCCGGGCCGGCCGATGTCTTCTTCTTCTTGTGCGGCTCGGGAGGCCTCTCTGCTGTGTGGTCCTGGTCTTCCAACGAGGCGGCTCGAAAAGCTCTCTCCAGTGGAGCACATGCATCTCTCTCTTCACAGGCACCGTGATGACTCCGCCGCCTCGGCATCTTGAGGACGTTGTAGCCATGGTGGGTTACGACCATGAATTTGGCCAACGCTGGGTACCCGAGGATGGCGTTGTCTGGCAGGCGTAATGTGGGCAACGCCAAGTCGGCGAGCTCGGTGTGGTAGTTGTCGCGAGCCCCAAGGTGACAGAAGGCGGACCTGCCCGATCGGGACCGTGGAGCCGCCGGTGACTCCGAGAAGGGCTTGCTGGCTGAAGCGATCGAAGGCGTTGAAGATTGTTGAATGTTTCACGACAGACGTTGAGCCCTGCTCCGCCGCCGATGAGGGTCTTGGTGACTAGCACGCTGTCGGCGATTGGGGAGCAAAGCATCGGGAGAACTCCGCCGTGGCTGCGCGACTTGAGCTGATCCGCCGAGCTGAACGTGATGGCGCACGCCGACCACCGAGAGGGCGTGTGGACTCGAGCTTGGGAGGACTGCATTCACTTCGCTGGCTTAACTGCTTGAAGATGCGCCGAGAGGTGGGGCTTGAGCTCCGCCAGATGCACGCGATCGCACGCGCTTCCTCGGAAACCCCCAGCCCTCGCCCCGATGACGGTCTTCAATCCTCCTTGGTGGCGGCGGCAGCGAGGGAGGCTCATGCTCCTTGCGGGCGATCTTCGCGAGGCTGATCCTCTAGCCTCCCTCGCGAGGTGGGTCTTGCCACCGGGTCCTCGCGAGGTTGGTCACGCCACCTTGGCGCGGGCCGCGGTCTTCCCAGCTGCCCCGCATTCCTTCCTCCTCCTCGTCGCAGCCCCTGTCGCTGCGCTGGCGCTCGCCGACCCTTCCTTCAGCACGCCCGGAGCTCTTGACATTCATTGGTGTTGTGAGTATGGAGGTCGTGGTACACGCAGCACCAGCTGCCCTTGAGGACTCGGGCTGATCTCTTGCTTGCTTGGTCCGTTCGCTGCGAGCACAGCAGCCCCTTGCGCTTCACGCCCTGGCCTTGGACTTTTTTCTTCTGGATCCGTGGCAGGCAGCTCGAGGAGGAGAGGCGCCTCAGCCCTGGCGCACTTGGTCGCAAGTTGAACAGCACTGTGGAGGTGCACAGATCTTCATGCATCGCCAGCCTCCTTCATCTTGACGTCACGACGCCTGGCCGGAGAAGGCAGAGATGATGGCCTCCGCTACCCTCGGGATCTTGAGGCGCGTTGTTGAAGCGCTGATGTACTTTTGCGTGGTTTCAGGCTGCTGCTTGATTCGACGCATGTCGCCACGCCGGGTGGCCGGTCGCGAGTACCTTGAAGTTGGCGGCGAAGCGGTACGCATCTCGCCGAGGAAGAGATCGTGCTCGGGCCAGATTCAGAGCCGTGCGGGCCCCTGGCCCTGAGCGCCTATGGGAAACCAATTCGCCATAACCTTTTCATCCCCGCTGGCAGCCTCGATGCCCAGCTCAGAGCTAGAGGAACTCCAGAGGGTCAGCCGTGCCAGTCAGAGCGGGAGGCAGGTCTGGCTTGAACTTGGCGGTCACGCGACGCTGCGCAGCTCGGAGGTGAAGGCGCTGCAGCCCGCCGTGGCTGCTGGGGGCCCTGACGGCAGAGAGCTTGGTCTTGTGGGCCTCCCGCACCACGGCCGGGGCAGCGCAGGTCTTGACGCGGCTGGAGTGGGGAGTGCTCGGCAGCTTCTTGCGGGCGAGGAACTTGGCAGTTTACTTGTTGCTGCGGCGCCGGGCGGAACGGGTTCCGCCCAGGACCTGCGCGCTTTGGGGCTGGGCGCTTGAGGAGGAGGCGGCCGAGGCGCCCGAGTTTATCGCCTGGGCGGTGCGGTGCAGCGAGACGGATGGTGCGGGTCGCCTCAGTAGCGCGGACGAAGCTCGGGCGACTTCGGTCGAGCTATTCTTCGAGACGCTGCCGACGGGCGGTAGCGCAGGAGCTCGTTAGCCGCGATGAGTGCAGCTCGGTCTTCCATGGCGCTGCGGCGCGCGTGACTTAAGAACCAGCCGGGTGAGCGGCGGCGTGGCAGGCGGCCGCCCCGCCATGGACGGGTGCCGACGATGCTTGTTGCTCGTTTCGCCGCCGGGTGGCGGCGTTGACGGCAGGTGACGGAACGACGAGGGCGCCGCCGACGGAGCTGTCGGGCGACATGGGAGGCGAGGGCGGCTCGGCGCTGGGCGCCCGACGGGCGCCGCATATGGTTGCGTGGTCGGGAAGAACGAGGCGATTTAAAGGCAGATTCCGCGCACCCTACCGTGCGCCAAATGTCGGATTTCTGGTTCCGGCAGCACTTGAGGTTCAACACGCGCGCGTGGAGATCCAATTCCCCCACCGCCTCGCACTCACCGAATCGCAGGGACCTAAACTACTAAATGAACAGCACAAGAGACACAAGGTTTATACTAGTTCGGGCCACCGCCAGGTGTAATACCCTACTCTAGTTTGTGGCGGTGGATTGCCTCTTGGGCCGATGAGGAATAAGACAGGAAGAACAGCCTCGCGAGGGTCTGTTCTTGATGGGTGTGATGAACTGCTAGGTGGTGTCACGTCGCCTAGCTTGAGGATCGGGTCTCGGCTTTTCTCTCGATGCCGATCGCTCTTCCTCTTTCTACTCGAGAAAGGCTACTCCTATTTATAGACGAAGGCCCTGGCCTCTTCCCAAATATTGAGGGAAGGGCGCCAACAATTGGCCATTTTGAAGGGGAACAGCGGTACACTTATCCCGACTAAAGTTGGTCCTCGCCGCCAAAGGCTCGTGATGACGCCGCTGGGCCCCACGATGACTCCTTCCAGCCGCTGGGGCTGGTCTTGGTCTTGTTGCACCAAACGGATGCCTTTGCTTGATGCTCTTGCTCGCGCTTGCTCCTTTGCACCAAAGAGGAAAGGAGGACGCCAGGCTGGCGGGCGCTCGATCGGGCGCCTTGGTCGCCATGGCTTGCGCCATGGGCACCTCGCGAGGTACCCCGCCTTGAACTCTCCGCCTCCTCATGAGCCAACCCGACGAGGCCGCGCCTAAGGAAGCTCCTTGTCGCCCGCCCATGAGGCTTGGCCTCGCGAGGGTCTTGAGCTATGCTGATGAAGATGGGCTGTCTGGGCCTCCTTCGAGCCACGCCGCAGGCCGCAGTGCAAGT
>JAHIAM010000312.1:0-58353 GCA_021605205.1 Aegilops longissima
CATCATCAGGCTTCGGGGTCATATCTCTGTCAAGCCAATTTCAAACTCAACTCCTGTTCTTGACACCTTCTTTGAAAGCATAGGTATGCGGTGATCGGACACATTCTCAGCGTATGTGGTGCAAGGTAATCCATCTCTGGATGTAGTCTCTCAAGTTTCATTCGACTTCTGTACACACATTTGCAGCTCTATCAGCCACCTTTTTGGTAAACTTGCAAGTCCCTTCAAATGTCTGACAAACACTCGGGCAAGATCTTCCCAAGTGTAAATCTTTGCTTTGGGTGCTAGCTAGTTCAACCATGCTGCGGCGAACCCTCCAACATAAGGGCAAATGCTTCATAGCTACCTCATCATTGCAGCTGCCAATCGGAGACCACTCGGTAGTCCTCAAGCCAAGTGTGGAGGCTTGGACTCGTCGGTGAACTTCTTGACTCCGATCGCCAACTTTGAAGTTGGGAGGAATCTTTGCGGCTCGATGGCTATGCTAAAACACTCTACCACTGAGACATGAACTTCTGCTCTTTGGAGGAACATCTCTCTCATGGCCTTCTTGGTGAGCTCTGTTCCCGTCGACCAAGCCTTGAGCGATAATGGATCTCGCATCAAGCACGGCTCTGGGGTCATTGGAACTCTTAAGCTGACCTTTGTCTTGGCGTCTGTCATCTTGTTGCCGAGGGGCGTATGATCCACCCCTTGGGGGAGGTGGGCACTTCGATGTCGATCATTGCGATCGAATCGGTGCTCATCTGACTCTTGGTTCTGTCTTGATCATCACACGGCCTCCATGTTCCTCACGCCTCGGGGCGATCTTGGACTATGGGCGGTTGGACTGAATTGCATGACGGATCTCTTGTGAATCTGTTTAAATGACGTAATCTGGTGAGTTTTGATCTCTGCTGCGGAGTAAATCTACGATCTGTTGCAAACCTCTACCGCCTCCGTGAGAAAATTGAATTGATTACGCTATCACGGGCTGCAGTGCTAAATTCTGAATCGGAGTTCGATATACCTGAGTTGGTTGTGGAAAGAGGCGTGATCATTGGATTACGGAACCCGTGGTCGCGTCGCTCGTCGAGAACTTCGCTAGAGGTTCTCGGTCGAGTCGCTCAGCCAGGTTATTAGCCGCGCATCCTCAAGCCACGAGCCTCGGGGTTTCTCCAGCGATAGGAGTGTGAAGCGCATCCATGTTTTGGTGGCGAGTTCCTCCCTCTGCCCGAAGTGAGGGCTCGGGTTGGTACTCTTCGTGATCTTGCGGATCACCTCCACCGTCGCCTCCGTCGGTGCGGGGGTATCCAGGAGGACTGCATGGTCCGTCGACCATCGAGAACCTCTGCTGCGGATCGCTGCTATCGCTTTTCGGATCACAGTCTCTGCGGAGCCGATCGGCAGTCGAGCAGTAGAGAGTTCGTGAACTCGATTACGCAACAGGAAGTGGCCGACTAGCGAGCCACCATGCCTCACCACGCTGAAGCCTCGACCGGCCGGGAGCGCTTGCGCCGGGAGAGGCTGAGAAGTGAGGGCGACACAGAGCCGACCCTTCTTGGGTCGGCCGGTTTGCACGCGAGGAGGGCCGCATGGACGCCTGCCTTGTAGTCGTTGCCCCATGAGACGAGGCGCCTATCGGCGTTGAGGAGCCTCCCGAAGCCAAGCGGAGTCGTCGTCGATGAGCGTGGCGCGAAGAGGCGGATCTCGCGGCCCTCGACCAAAACTCCACAGAAACCATGATGGGAGATCGAAAGAATCCCCTTCTCCAACAAATCGCTAGAACACACCTTACGGTGGGCGCCAAGCATCATGGTTCTAAGTCGGCGGTAGAATGGGGTGTAGGTATGGAGAGGCAAGGTACTAGCTATGGAGTAGTTAGTGCGCACGAGTTTATGAGTTGAGCCCTTCTCGAAGAAGTAATAGCCCTCGTCTCGGGCCGGGGCGGTCATTGGATTATATGCGTATGAATTACGAGTGCGAACCCCTCTACATGGAGGGTGGCTTATATAAATGCGCGGGACCCCAGCCAGCCGCGTAGCGGAGGTTAAAGATGCGTTAAGGCTAGGTGAGGAGTCCGGATTAGGGGTGTCGGATGGCGGACTACCATCATCGGCGGACTATCATCGGCGGACTATCATCATCAACGGACTCAAGACTATGAAGATACAAGATTGAAGACTTCTCCCGTGTCGGATGAGACTTTCCTTGGCGTGGAAGGCAAGCTTGGCGATCTGGATATGTAGATCTCCTACCATTGTAACCGACTCTATGTAACCCTAGCCCTCTCCGGTGTCTATATAAACGGATGGCTCTAGTCCGTGGGACTCGAGCAACATCAACAACCCTTACAATCATACCATAGGCTAGCTTCTAGGGTTTAGCCTCCTTGATCTCGTGGTAGATCCACTCTTGTAAACATCCACAATATCAATATAAATCGAGCGGGACATAGGGTTTTACCTCCATCAAGAGGGCCCGAACACAGGTAAAACATCGTGTCCCTCGTCTCCTGTTACCATCCGCCTAGGCGCATAGTTCGGGACCCCCTACCGAGATCCGCGGTTTTGACACCGACATTGGTGCTTTCATTGAGAGTTCCTGCTGTGCCGTCACCGATAGGAAGGATGCCTCCTCCGTCCTCAAGGGCGGTATTTTCTCAAAGTAGCCTTGGCGCCCGGCCAAACTATCCGACTAGGTGGTTTTCTTATGACCTTTGTCCGGCCACCGCTTCGACAATGACCTCTCAAGTCGTCAAAAGCAATTTTCACGTCAGCTCGGAATTCACCGGCGGCTGGATCAATTAGAGCTCTCGTCAGTAAGCGAGCTCTTGGATCGCATCGCCGCCAGGAATCATGACGGACTATAATCGATTGGGCTTAAAACTGATGCGAGAGATTAACTCTCCCGGGTCACCCACCTGCGTTGCGGTGGTAGAGGAACAATCTTGACGTTTCTCTGTATTGAAAACTAGTCATGTCGGGCTCCCGAACCCCCATGCAGATTCCCGCGGAGGGGCGGACTTGATCAAGCTTGAACTTAAGTTAGACATCGGACCAGACTTCGTTTGACAACGTCCGGCAATCAAGCTTCAGTTGGAAACTTCGGCCTCAGAGCCTTGAGATGGGTAGGGTTCGGACTTAATTCCACCCACCGCCCGGACATATCGATCTATCTCTAATCCGGCAAGAGCCCGGCTGAGGCGAGTACATCACTCTTGGGCTAGATTCCTCCTGGTTATGGACGGGATAAAGAATTGCCGAGAGGAAAAGCATAATCTCAATTTTTGCAATAATTGCGCAGACGAGGACTCTTGAGCGCCGTCGACCGTCATTGAAATTACGCTTCGCCGACCTAAGCGTCCATAATGCACGAAAGTCTTGTGCGATGGAAGTTTCGGACAACCGAAAATAATTTTGGGACAATCCGGCCCGAATACAACCCTAGTCCGCAACAAAGGGTGCATTACACTCGGGCACAGATACAAAAACCAAAAGCAAAGACCCCATAAAGGGCACGGAACCGTACTAGAGGGATGGCTTAGCGGACCTGTAAAATTCACCAGTCTGAAGGGCGTCCCAACACATAACCTTGAGCATGTTGGATATTACGGCAGGTGGCCAAAAGTGGAAGGAGCTTCTAGCGGAAAACCACTCCAACAACATCGATGCAGTATCAACAGTCTTGAGACTTTCGCATCAAATAATATCGGAAGCGAATAATCCATGACCTCGCGAAGTCTACCAAGTAGCAACAACCAATCCATGGGCGACACAACCATCACCTTCAGCGCCCGGTGACGAACCTAAATTCGGACAGCCGAGCTCGGCCGCCTTTGGTACTTAGTCCAATAGTGAATGACTTTCGACTTACAAAAGTCCTCATGGATGGCGGCAGTGATTAAACCTCATCTCTGAGAAACCCTTCAAAAATGGAAATAGGTGGAGCCGCATTGGCGAAGCGGCACAACCTTTAGAGGAATAATCCCTAGCAGGGAGGCGCGCCTGAGGAAAAATCACACTTTCGATGTGGTATTGGCTCACCGGACAATTACAGATCCGAAGAAGTCACGTTCCAAGTGGCCCCGTTCAACAGCGGATATCACGCTATATTAGGGCGAGGCATTCACAATTTTCAAGCCGTACTCCATTACGGGTACATGAAGCTCAAAATGCAGGCCGGCGAATAATCACTCTTGTTAGTGATCCGGACATAGCACTCCGTGCGAAAACAAGACAACCGCATTAGCCTTAGAGGCACTATCCAAAGCCCTAGCGGCGGAAAACTCACCGCTTCGCTCTATGGTGAATAGGGATGATGTGATACTCGATAAAGATCCAAGTCCACCTCCTTTAAACCAGCGAGATGAAATAGTAAAATTCGAGGTCCTAGCGGACCCTACAAGGCGGCCTCCATTGGGGCACAATTAAACCACGATGTAGGCGCCGCCTTTGCAAGAAATTCCTTGGGAAAATTGGGACATTTTGCTGGCACCCCTCGGATATGCGGAATCCCATGATTGGCGAACACAGCCTAAACATCCTAAAAGTTCAAGCGATTAAACAGGCTCTTGACGATTTTCGAACCCAAAAGGCAGGCAATGGGAGAAGAGCTAGCCAAACTATTGGGCGGTTCGCCGAGACATCAAGCATCCGGATTGGCTAGCAAACTGGTAATGGTACCAAGAAGGACAAATCCTGGCGCCTATCGTCGATTTCAAAGACCTAAATAAAGCCTGCCCAAGGATCCGTCCCCCCCCGCATCGACCAAATCGCCGATGCCCGCTGCGGACCACGATTCATTGTGCTTCACGGGCGCATACTCGGCTATCATCAAATCAAGATGGCGAAGTGGATCAAGCGCCAGCGGCATTCATTACTCCATATGGACCATTACGCTTCAACACGATGCCCTTGGACTTAAAAGCGCGGTGCAACATATCAGCGCATGATTCGGACATGTCGGCGACCGGATCGGCAAAGCGGTAGAGGCATACGTGGCGGCGTGGTCGTCAAAACTAAACTGCGTCGAAACTCTAGTAGATGACTTGAGGCTCACATTCGGCGACCTCGGAGCATATGACATCAAGCTGAATCCGGAAAAATGCGTTTTGGTACCGTATTTGGAAAGCTCTTTGGGCTTCATCGTATCCGGTAGAGGAATTGAAGCAAACCCAGCCAAAATCCGAGCTCTGTCACAGCTAGATATCCCAAAGACCTCAATCAAATACAAAAATTGATTTGGATGCGTGGCGGCTCTAAGCGCTTTATCTCCGTCTAGGAGAAAAGGCATTACCCTCTATCGCCTCCTTAGGCGCCGAACACCAGTGGACGGATCTGCCTTCTTGGGACTCGAAGAAATAAAGGCCATATTGGCAACAAATCCGGTCTGGCTGCGCCCAACAGGCGAACCAATGTTGTTATACATCGCAGCGCATCAAGTTGTAAGCGCGGTACTAAATCGTCTAACGAGAGAAAGAAGGGCATAAATTCCCTCTTCAAAAACAAGTATACTCGTATCCTCTGTGTTAACCCCACAAGTCCGTTACCCGCACTATCGAGAAGATAGCATCTGCGGTGTTCATGGCATCCGGAAGCTCGACACTACTTTCAAGAGTGTTCAATAACGAGTGGCCTCACGAAGTACCATAGCGACATTATAAACAACATGACGTGGCGGGCGGGATTGCAAAATGGGCCATTGAGCTCTTACCATTTGATATAACTTACAAACCTCGTGAGCTATAAATTCACAAGTTTTGGCTGACTTTGTCGCTGAATGGACGAAGCGAACTCCCTAAAAATCTGGCGCATACTCAATTGGATTATGCGCCAGCGGCTCTAAAATGTTAGCGGATTGAAATTTGGCGTCGTATTAGCGTCCCCAACCGAGGACAAAATCAATCGTACTTGAGATAATGTACGGACTCCAACAAGCGCGGCGAATCTGAGGCCCTTTTACATGGTCTCGGATGGCAATCTCCATGGGCATTCAACGCCTAGAGGTGCGCGAGGATTCAAACCTGCAATATCCCAAATAAGCGGAGACTTTGGCGTAAAAGATCCTAAAATGGCAGCATATCATAGCGCTGTCCTAAAAATGTCAGCCGGTTGAAGGACTTGAATTCCATCCGTGGCAGGATAATAACCAAGCGAGTCGACGTCTTGTACGCATTGGCTCAAAAGCGTGGCGCTGTCCCTCCTAACATCTTCTGGAGCGGCTCTTCAAGCCATCCGTACTATTGGAAGAAGAGTCCGGAACTAACAAACCAGAACAAGCCGCACCAACGGTGATTCAGCCGATGACATAACACCTTCCATACGACATAATGGCAGTAATTGCCCGTGGACAGAACCATTCCTCGCCTACTTGCTTAGGCGGGAGCTTCCGAACCAAAATGAGGCCCGCTGCATTGTCCGTGATCTAAAGCCTACAAGGTCTATGAGGAGAACTTTATAAGAAAAGCACAAGGAGTCCTTCAAAGGTGTATCTCCGAAGAGGAAGAAGCGAAACCTCGTTGAAATTCATGCGGACTAGGCGGACACCACGCCGCAGCTCGGGCCCTTGTAGGAAAGGCATTCCGTGCAGGATTTTCTTGGCCGACGGCCCGGCGGATCTTAGGACTTAGTCCAAAGATCGTCGGTTGTCGACTCTTTGCTAATCGAGCCATATGCCACCCACCGCCCTCAAAACTATACCCATTACCTGGCGTTCGCGGTCTAGGGGCTTGACATGGTTGGACCATTAAGGGGAACCCACAAGCAAAGGTACCTATTGGTCATGGTGGATAAATTCACCAAATGGATAGAGGCCAAGCCAGTTAAAGCGGCGAGTCCGGACCAGTGATAGACTTTATATCCGGGGTAGTACACGTTGTGGTGTCCCCACGGCATCATCACCGATAGCAGCACGAACTTCACGTGAGCGAGGTTAAATCATGGTGCAAAAATATGGGCATCAAGCTCGATTACGCTTGATCTATCATCCTCAAACCAGCGGTCAAGTGGAGCGAGCAAATGGTCTAATAATGGCGGCATCAAACCTAGACTAGTGCGGTCCCTTATGAAATCGACACGCCTTTGGGTAGAGGAGCTCGACTCCGTACTCACTGGGGCTGCGGACAACGCCTAACCGTACTACGGATTCACACCATTTTTTATGGTATCTGGCGCGAAGCAGTTTTGCCTGCGACATCATTCATGACTCACCTCGAGTGCGCATATGCGAAGAAAGAAAAGCGAGTTGGATCGGCGGGACAGCTTGGGCGCATTGGAGGAAAAGCGCGGCGTCGCCAAGGCTCGTTCCGCATTCTATCAGCAGCGAGCTCGAAGATATCAAAGCGAGAGAAATGCGGGCCAAGACTTACAGCGTTGGCGAACTGGTTCTCGCTGCGGACAAGAAAAGGACAAGCTCAAGCCCAAATGGGAAGGCCCTTCCTCATCGATCAAGTCTGACCGGAGGGCGTACCGTCTCTGAAATGCATCGGATAACCGCCTCGAGCGAACCCATGGAGCGCAGCCGCCTCCGATGATTCTATGCCTAGCGCGGACTAAGAGTTCGTCCCTTTCCCCGTCCAATTTTTTTACTTCAGCTGCCTTACATTTATCTTTTCTTCTCAACCCTATTCATCCAAGCCTTAAAGGGCCTACTTGCATAGCGTTCATGCACAATTGATGTGCTATCCGCACTCATTATACACAGGGGCTTCTTTACGAAGCTTAATTATCTGAGCTTCATGCCCGGCACATGTCAAGCCTCCACATGTACCTTTTATTCACCATTATATGCATCGATATGACTTAAGTTTTGGCCAAGCTGGGTTGCCTAGCTCTGTGCTTACCCCTCGTTCCCGATTGTTCGGCTGGGAGGTAAAGGAGCACCTCTGCGATTATTCTTGCCGGGTCAACGGATGTGTACCTCATCTTGGGTGAAGCAGAAAGCTAAGCGTTCTTAAGGGAATATCCGATCGGTGACTTAAAAGATGATTTTTATCCACTTATTTACCTGCCCCAGATGTTTTACGCTTTTTTTTGATGCGGACATGCACTTTAGGGCATACCACCCTTAGAGAAATAGAACCCTTACGGAACTATTCTCCACGGAAGATGTTTCTTACTACCCATGTAATATAACATAACTAGTTGGGCACTTATGCGATAAAGCATTGATGACCCTACTTTGGTCTCCATGCATACCCGGTTGTTTCATAGCAGAAGGTATTCGGACACACTCAGGACTCTAGGGTCCGAGGTCGAAGCGAAAAGGTCGGCAAAGACAAGCGATCTACAATCCGGCTAGAAGGCATTTTGTATGTCATTTTATAATACATTGTCAAATCGGTGATTGTATTCTTCCTCAATCCGTCTAATAGGTTGTCTAATTCTGATCTGTTGGGAAAATTTAGCGGCCAACTCCACTTGGCCGTATACTAAACTCGAGGATCTCCTTCCCCAGGCCCCACAGAGTCGACTTGACCATGTGGTTGGGATCCGCCTTCTTGTACAGCGTCTTTACCATGGCCCGGCGTCCACAGCACCTTGGCGGCAGGCGAAATCTTCCATAAATGGAAGCGCTGCCGCCTCCTGCAGCTTCTCCATAAGCTCCCAAGACCCTCGGATAAGGAGAAGGCTGGCCATAACGCTGGATGGCGCGCTCATTGCTGCCGAACTTCGTTCGATCGGTTGCAACAATTCGGGAAGTTGATCACCCGTTGATCGGGCATCTCCTCCATGAGGCGACTGTGAGCATACTGCAGACATATTATGTCAAATTGACTTCCTCGCCGAACTCTTCTTTTCAAAGGAGTTCGCTCAAGCACTACTATATATGCCACGGCAAGCCGCTGATTCTCCTTAGCGGGCCCGACAGCTCTGCCCGAGCGCCTTCAGCTCTTCTCCAAGCTGGGCATGGGCATCCTGGGCTTGTTCCTTTCATCTGCACCTTATCACGGCACCCTCTCGCCGACCTTTAGTTGGCGCAAAGTTCTTACTGTCCGGATCTTGTCCGCAGCACCACTAACGTCGTTTTTAGACTTGCGCAAAAGGCCAGCGCTACTTATCTTTCTAAAATAATGCGTTACCGGGAGAGGTCCCTACGTTTCCTCCTGCGCGGAAAATGCAGCCTCAAGTTGGGCCTTGCACTCTTGAAGCTCTGAGACAGTTGGGTATTCTTCTCGGTAAGATCCTCGTTTCATATGATCCTTAAATCAGTTTAATATAACTACTTTAAGTCTCGGAGACTCTTGGCATATATAACTATTAAATTCTCTTACCGTATGTCTTTAACATCTTTGCTCAGTAGCTCTGGTAAAACCATCTTGAGCAGCACGAAGGTCGCGTCCCCGTGTTAAAGGCATTCAGCGCCTCGGGGAGAAGCAGCGTCACTAAATACTGCCCGTGGCGCTGTGATTCATGGCACTCTCCACCTCGAGACTTGGTGGCGGACGAGTCTGTCGGCATCCTCCGTCGGAGGAATGTCGCTTCGCGCCTTGCGCTCGCCTCCCCCTCCAGACCAGTGCGGAGCACTGGCTGGTAGAGGTTGGATTGGCAACCTTCACGCCCTTGATCCGGCGGCGCTTTTTCCCTATAAAAGTCATGATCACTCAAGCGCTTCCTAGGAACATTGCTCTAAATAATGAATTGTGAACTACACCTTTGCGGCGACGTTTCGGTCCGCGCGCGCTCCTCTTCCGCCCTCTTGGTGGGATGGCCTTTGTTGGTCAGCCACATGAGCTCGGCTTCTCGCCCTAAGGCGCCTCCTGCCTAGCGCCATCATATCGGTGGTCAGAAATGAGCAAGGAAGGAATAGCGGTGTCGGGGCCTCGATCATAATCACACAGGAAGCGGATATAGTCCGGGATAGTCGGCCGTTATAGCGACTAAAGCATTGTCCATCTGAGCTGGTGGAACACCCGTCGATTACCTCCACCTTTATGTCGGATCCTCTTGGAGCCGGATCCGGGATCTCTCGGATCCTCGGGCTGCGGAGCGGACTTAGCATGTCCTCCGCGGTCGGTGCAGTTCTGCGTCGAAGAAGAACACAATATAAAAACTTAAGTTTCAAAAGGCGCAGGTCGGACCGCAGAGTGTTCGCTTACCCAAGGCAGGGGATTATTCATGGAAAACCCATTTAGCGGGTTCGTCAAAGAAATCCTCCTTCTCCCCCTTATACAGGCCAGACAGGATCGTCACGGATCTTGGCGAATCCGACCCTGCGGCCATGGCCAGGTAACATCGTCCTCCCGTTGAAATCCCACATGGGGTGGCCCCTGTATTGTAGTGGCTGCACCCCCCGCGTAATGCATGTTGCCATGATTCCAATCATGGTCAACCCGGCATGGGCGATAACCTTATTGGCCCATCAAATAATGGGCGCTCTTGTCTTCCTCGGATGGGGGCTCGCGGGCGCCAACTAAGGCGTTTCTTGAGAGGAGCATTGCTGAACTCCGGAAGCCGATCCGAGCAGGAGTCGGCAGCGGGCGTCTTCTATATAAACCATTCCGAAGGCCGGTCTTGAGCGCCTTCTTAGGGGTTCGGATGGATATCCGGTCCGACAATCGCCATATTTGGCGCCGCCCACTTGATATATGGACCCCTCGTGAGAGCGGGGTACAAAGCAGAACAACCTCTTCCACGGTAGAAGTGGGGCTCGGCGCCCAGGAAAAGCTTCGCAAAGAGCTACGTAACCCGCAATATGCAGGATTGAGGCGGGAGTGAGTGATGAAGCTGGAGTCGTAGAACTCCGAGGCCCATGGAGGAATGGATGTACAGAAATCCGGCCCCTTATCGGATAGGGGCCGAAGCATACCGCTCCCCTTTGTTGGGATTTGGGGTAACCTCAGCTTGCTTCCCACCTTTGTAGGTGGCCAGCCCGCTCGAGCCGGAACCATGAAGGCGGAGGAGATATCCCCCACTTGGAGCTTCACCAGCTCGTTGTGCGGGCAGAGCATCTCCTCAATCTCTGGAAAAGGGCAGGGGGCGAGAAGAGGAGCAGCGTTGACGGTCGATGATGGAATGGATTCTTGGTCGGCGCTCCGATGAGTATTCTGAGAGGAAGATGGTGATTTGGATCTGGATTCTTGCCTCCCTTATAGGCAGATTATTCGCACAACTAGGGGTAAAACATAAAAGACACCTGGCTTTTCATGTTCGCGTGTGGCGTGGAAGAAGGCCATTATTGGGCGTGGAAGCCAAGGCAGCGCAACATTGATGAGGAAGCTGGACCTTTGTTAAGTCAGATGCGTAGAACTTGAAGGAGAACCGCCTTGCAACACGAAGACTACGCATCTTTGGACTTATCGTCATTGAAGCCTGGTTGGGGCTCTGAGAGGAGTCCGGATTAGGGGGTGTCGGATGGCGGACTACCATCATCACCCAGGACTATCATCGGCGGACTATCATCATCAACGGACTCAAGACTATGAAGATACAATATTGAAGACTTCTCCCGTGTCCGGATGGGACTTTCCTTGGCGTGGAAGGCAAGCTTGGCGATCTGGATATGTAGATCTCCTACCATTGTAACCGACTCTATGTAACCCTAGCCCTCTCATGTGTCTATATAAACCGGATGGCTCTAGTCCGTAGGACTAGAAACATCAACAACCCTTACAATCATACCATAGGCTAGCTTCTAGGGTTTAGCCTCCTTGATCTCGTGGTAGATCCACTCTTGTAAACATCCACAATATCAATATAAATCGAGCAGGGCGTGGGTTTTACCTCCATCAAGAGGGCCCGAACCTGGGTAAAACATCGTGTCCCTCGTCTCTGTTACCATCCGCCTAGGCATGATTCGGGACCCCCTACCGAGATCCGCGGTTTGACACCGACACTAGGCATTCTTGGTAGCGCCTTACATAAAGTGTCATCATGACCATAAAGACTACTTAACTACTGAGACCGTTTGGACACCGGTGGCTCTTGAACTCCTGGTGGTGAGTGGGTCTTCATGGTCGAGTGCCTTTGACTCTGTCGGTGAAACCTACCGGTCATTTGGAAGGCAGTTTATTCTAAGGATGCCCTTGGGAGGTGTCTTGGACAGGTCCATGACCCTACCCTAGGTATATGACTTCATCAATCATGATTTATGCATTATGTATAGCTAATGTTGGGTGCATCATGATTGGATCTTTTCTACCATGAATTACAATGTTTAGTATTTGCTTGAACTTTGGAGGTGCTCTACATTTATGTTTTGCGGTCTCGAGAAAGGGCTAGCGAGATACCACTATTGTCATATTATATAATGGTTGTTTTACAGCGTGTTGCTGTTTGAGATATCTTATTATTGCTCGCTAGCTGATTATGTCATTGATATGAATCATTATAATATTTGTTGACATGGTTAGTTATAATGCTGGCTGAAAACTTGGGTGATATTTAAGCTTATTTATGCAAACAAGAGCAAAAGAGCTCGTAAAAGTTTTTCTTTCTCACTTTCAGTTTATCAACTGAATTGCTTGAGGACAAGCAAGGGTTTAAGCTTGGGGGAGTTGATACTTCTCCAGCGTATCTACTTTTCTCACGCTTTTCCTCTTGTTTTGGACTCTAATTTGCATGATTTGAATGAAACTAACCCCGTCTTGGCGTTGTTTTTTGAGAACTACCATGGTGTTGTTTTGTGTAGAAATAAAAGTTCTTAGAGCGGGCGAAACTCTGCGAGGATTTTTATATCAATAATAAAATTTACGGGCCAAGACCCACGAGAGGGGCCTGGTTGGGCACAACCTACAGGCGTGCCCCCTCTCTGGCGCGCCAGTGGGTTGTACCTACACAGTGTTGTGGCGACCCCCGATACTATAAATTCACATTATTCCAAAAAAATTAGGGAGAAAGAATTATCGCGATCCATGAGGCAGACCACCGCCAAGCCTGTTCTTCCTCGGGAGGCGGATCTGGAGTCCGTTTTGGGCTGCGGAGAGGGATCTTGGTCTTCGTCATCACCAACCAATCTCCATCGCCAATTCCATGATGCTCCCCACATGAGTGAGTAATCCCTTCGTAGGCTCGCTGGTGGGTGAGGAGTTGGATGAGACTCATCATGTAATCGAGTTAGTTTTGTTGGGGCCCGATCCTAGTATCCTTTGTGTTCTTAGATTGATGTTGCTATGACTTTGCTATGCTTAATGCTTGTCACTTTGGGCCGGGTGCCATGAACTCAGATCTGAACCGTTTATGAATTCATAATTATATCCATGTTTTAGATCCGATCTTGCAAGTTATAGTCACCTTCGTGTTATGATCCGGCAACCCGGAGTGACAACAATCGGGCCCCTCCGGTGATGACCGTAGTTTGAGGAGTTCATGTATTCACTATGCGTTAATGCTTTATTCGAGTTCTCTATTAAAAGGAGGCCTTAATATCCCTTAGTTTCCAATATGGACCCCACTGCCACGGGAGGGTAGGACAAAAGATGTCATGCAAGTTCTTTAAATAAAGCACGCATGACTATTTGCGGAATACATGCCTACATTATATCGATGAACTGGAGCTAGTGCCGTATCGCCCTAGGTTATAACTGTCACATGATGAATATCATCCAACAAGTCACCGACCCAATGCCTACGAATTTATCCTATATTGATCTTGCTATAAATTACTACTATCACTATTACTGTTACCGTTGCTGCTGTCACTACTATCAAAACTATCAAACTACTTTACTACTGATCACTCTGCTACAGATAATTGATCTCCAGGTGTGGTTGAATTGACAACTCAGCTGCTAATACCTTCAAATATTCTTTTGCTCCCCTTGTGTCGAATCTATAAATTTGGGTTGAATACTCGACCCTCGGAAACTGTTGCGATCCCCTATACTTGTGGGTTATCAATTATATATAATTTCATAAGTCCTTGGTTGATTTCCACCTTCGGATGCACTGCTTGTTTGCTCCTCCACACATGATAGGATCGTTCCGTATTTCAATCAGCAAGTCAACGTACGAATAAGCTTATTTCATCTTGCGGTGGTCATTGTACCTAGTTACGAATGTAGGAATACCTGGAGAACCATGAGGTTAGCTGACAGTAGGTAGATGCAGCCATATAAATTTTGTGTGGTGCTACCAAGAATTGAGGTTTGTATCCCTTCCGTTATGAGAATTCTTCTTGAAATTGGTAGAATGTAATGACTTGTTCTTTGCATCAAACTTGCCTTTCCCACGAGATTTGTTCTTGTTGTTTTGGGGCTGGTTGGGCTGGAAGTTCTTATCGTGTACCATGTGGGCACTAGAAGCTCCCTCGTGACCGAGCATGTGTGTCTTTACTCTCCCTTCTCTTCAAAATCAAGAGTGCTAATGAGATCCAAGCGGAAAACTCATGTCTCTTGTTTTTGGAAAAGTAACAAAATCGTTCCGAAGGTGGAATCTTAGCAATGATGGTCCGACAACAAATTTTCCGGCAACACACTTAAAGTACTCAAGTTCCTTAGCGGTATTTGTATCTCATGAGTCTGCTGAACAACGAGCACTCATCGGTCATCTTGTAGTCCTGAAATTGCTCCATGACGTACAACTCATTGCGGCACCGAGGCCCCAAACGTGGCCTCGAGCGTAGTCCACATGTCTTTGCCGCAGTCAAACGACATATATGAATCCACAATGGAATCGTCAAAAACACTCAGTAGGGCAGCTTTGAAGAGGATATCCATGTTCTCAAAAGCTTCCTGCTGTGTAGGATTAAGATTGCCCTCAGGCTTACCCTTAGTGGCGTCATAGAAGTACATGATCTGAAACCAGTATACTGCTCTTGTGCGCCACCTTTTATATTGCACCCCCTTAAAAGTAGGCGGCTTCAAAAGCGCAGCAAAACCACTCGGAGTAAATTGCCTATAATCAGGTTTTTGGATTGGATTGTTGAATATATGAGTAATTTACTATGAGATTTAATCTGAATCAACAGTAAATAGATCATGACGACAATTGCAAAGACCAAAGTAATGATGCGGACTAAACGAGGAGGACATAATCACATACTATACAGCGGGAGCAGAACCGCTGTGGTTGATGTTGTCACTCATGTCGTTGATGAAGAGGTTACCGAGGTCGGGGAAGAAGGCTGTCCTTGAGGAAGTCGTCGCTGGCAGCAGTCACATGAGTGTGCTCCCCAAAAATCTGATCGCCCCTCTCCGTCTGAGGATCTCGAAAGGCGGGGTTAGGATTGCCGTCCCTTCTCGTGGTGCCGCGGAAGGAGGTTGGAGAAGAATTGCGTGGCGGCGCTAAGATGCAGGCAGTGCAAAACCATATGATACAACGACGGCTAGGTTAGAGCACTGTCGGTCGATCGTCTTGAGTAAGACCAAGTATAATAGTAGGCCTTTGGCCCAAACCCACGTCCAAGTCAATAATAGCCCACTATCCAAAGAATCGAAACAAGCTGAGTAATTAAGGCGTCCGTTAATTATTAATTAATGACTTAATAAATTTTCCGACCAACAAAAATATAGACCACGTGGATAGCTTTTGTCCTTGGACAAGCTCATTCAGAACAGCGTGCGTGTAGGTTTCCTATTATCATGCTCATGCAAATGCTAGAATAGATCACATTATAAAGTGGTGCAACTCACACTCACCTAGCAGTATGGGACTAAACTTTAGTCCCACTCACACCACACTTGGAGCATGGTTAATAGTATAGCCAACATCCGGCTATATGAAGTTGACACATCATCTAGAACCAACCTAATAGCCTGCTAGTGCAATAGTTAGTCCCTTTAGTATAATACTATAACATTAATAATGGCCCCACCTTTTGGCTCACAAAGTATGTTGGAGCTTCTGCTACAACCGGCTACAAGTTTACAACCCGCTTCTCTTCTCTCTCCTTCAACTAAGCACAAATACTATATTTAAATCCTTATAGCCTGCTTATGTCATCTAATTGTAGTACTTGCTCTAATGTTACTCTCCTTGTGTGTCTGAAATGCGGGCATGCGTGGCGGTGCCCTCGGTCGTGGCGCCTTCAGCAATGAGCGATGAGAGGTCGTCGTCCTTGACTTGCCATCAATGTGGGCGGCGGGCTCGGTGGCGCCGGGAGGAAGCCTTGGGAGGGAGGGGTTTTGATGGGCCAAGAAGGTGAGAAGCCAACAGGATTGGTCGGACGGGGAAATACCATGTGCTCCCATACTCACTAGTTTCATGCATATGACACTAGTCTATATTCCCTCCTCCTTTTAGTTTTATAGGGCTTATCTCAAAATCTTAGTTTTCCATTTTATAAGGATCACTTTGGTTGTTCCCCATCACAAGTTTAGATTTCAAGGTGCATTAAATAATTGCATGCAAGTATTAAGAGAAAATTATCACGTGAGCTGCCTCTTCATCCAGAAATGAGCTCCACCATGTACCCATGCGCGTGTGTTAGGGAATGAGGCACATAGTACGTGTGTCCGTGCGTGCAATTTTTCGCTTCGTGCACATACTCCTTTTTTTGTGGGTGATTCATGCACGTACTCGGCCTACGTTGGTGACCGTTGGTGAGTCTCACTTATCTCTACATCTCCACATGTGCATCTACATCTGCATCTACGTCTACACTACATCTACATCTACATCCACATCTACATCTACATATACCTCTACTATAGTACAACAAGTTTTAAACATGAGACCAGCCATTTTCTTGCATGACACGACCAGCCCGTATCGCTTCTTGCTCCTCGTCTCTCTCAAAGTGCGTCCGATAGGCGATTTTGCCGTTGATTGAGGTCGGTTCGCTCACACTCGGTCCCACATGTTATAAATCTAAAAAGAATACTCTGACTAGCGGACCATTGAAAGAAGTTAAATTTTCACCCTCAAATGTAAGTTGATGGACAAATAACTCCCCAAAGTCAATTTTGGTATGATTTTTACCCTCAGATATCTAAAACCGGGTATATCACCCCCTTGAGCGGTTTTGGTGTTCACATGTTAGAGTTTAGGCGGTTTTGATTGTTGACTAGGAATTGACTAATTATTTACACTAATGAAATGGCAACGACGCCGTCGGAAGCCGCCGATGTCGTCAGAGATGTACGCAATGGACCCCGACCTTCCCTACGAGGAGAGGAGATCATGCGGGTGCCTTTCAAGCTCAAGGGGTCGTCGGGCTACCTCGTCGGCTCATCACCGGCCTGATAGTGGGAGTAACTTAGGTAGTAACATAGCGCACTCCAAGAAATTTTGCTTATGTGGCATGTAGTTAATGAGGAGAGAGATGTTTAGAGTAACATAGTAATATGTTACTCCCTCCGTCCGAAAATACTTGTCATCAAAATGGATAAAAAGAGATGCATCTAGAATTAAAATACGTCTAGATACATCCTCTTTTATCCATTTTGATGACAAATATTCAAACGGAGGAGTACAATATAAGTTACTCCCCACTATGACCAGCCTTGGCCTCTCTAGTGCTCCACCATGTATAGCTGCTAAGCCTGCCACGTAGGCATAAAATATGATGTGGCAAGTTAATTAAGAAGAGAGAGACTAGTTTGGTGACCCCAGGAAGAAACGGTGCTAAGCGCGTGTACCTAGGTGGAAAGACAGTTTTGAGTCTATATCTAATTAAATGAAGCAAGCTTAGCAACAACAAACTAAGCACCTATGCATTGGATACTTGAGTTGCTAAGCCATTTAATGCACTTAGCACCTCATTTTAGCACATTTGCATTGGAAGAGGTCTTAATTCCATATGATATCATAATATGATACTCAACCCTCTCTTTCTTCATTTAATTCTACACCACCTCATCAAATTTGCCTACTACTAGTTGGCATGCATGATACTACTTATAATACCCCCGTTACAACCAGCCTGGTAGAATTAAAATACCTAATCTAAATGGTGATCGCCCGATCTCTTTGTCACCTTGAGCATCCGTGGGAAGAAGAATCATGCAAGACACCATTTGTATTACATGGCGTCGCCTCGGCGGTGGCCTTCATGGGATACAATCGGCGGCCTCCGTGTTCTACTTCTCCTCGGTGATGGCGGTGAGGCGGTGATCGTCTCAACGTATCTATAATTTTTATTGTTCCATGCTGTTTTATTATCAATCTTGGATGTTTTATAATCATTTTATATCATTTTTTGGTACTAACCTATTGACATAGTGCCAAGTGCCAGTTGCTATTTTCCCATGTTTTTTACATCGCATGAAATCAATATCGGATGGAGTCCAAATGCCACAAAACTCCACGATGATTTTTATGGACGGAAGAAAGATTTTGGGCCTGGTTTGCACAGGGGAGTCAGGAGGACAACCCACCGGGAGCACGCCGAGAGGCCAGGCGCCTGGTGGGTTGTGCCCACCTCGGGTGCCCTCGGACCCCCTCTTTGCTCTATAAATACCCCAAAATCCCGAACCCTAGAAGTCGGCGAAATATTCATCCAGCCACATGAGTCCGAAGCACAGATCCAATCTAGATACCATCTCGGATGGGGTTCACCACCTCCATTGGTGCCTCTCCGATGATCGTGATTAGTTCTTTGTAGACCTTTGGGTCCGTAGTTAGTAGCTAGATGGCTTTCTCTCTCGCTGAATTCTCAATACAATGTTCTCTTGGAGATCCATATGATGTAACTCTTTTTTGCGGTGTGTTTGTTGGGATCGATGAACTTGAGTTTATGATCGAGTTATATCTTTTATATCCATGAAAGCTATTTGAGTTTCTTTGATCTCTTATATGCATGATCTCTTATAGCCTCATATTTCTTCTCGATATTTGGGTTTGTTTGGCCAACTTGATCTATTTATCTTGCAATGGGAAGAGGTGCCGGTCTTGGGTTCAATCTTACGATGCTCGATCCCGATGTGAAAGGAAGCGACACGTATGTATCATTTCTACTAAGTATAAAAAGATGGGATCTATATCTACGCAATAGATAAACGGATCTTGTCTACATCATGTCATCGTTCTTATTGCATTACTCCGTTTTCCCATGATATACACTAGATGCATGCTAGATAGCGGTCGATATGTGGAGTAATAGTAGTAGATGCAGGCAGGATGTCTACTAATCTTGAACGTGATGCCTATGTAATGATCATTGCCTAGATATCGTCATAATTATTTGAAGTTCTATCAATTGCCCAACAGTAATTTGTTTACCCACTGTTTGCTATTTTTCTTGAGAGAAGCCACTAGTGAAACCTACGACCCCCGGGTCTTCTTTCTCATATGTTTGCTTGTGATCTACTTTTCCTTTGCATTTTTATTCAGATCTATTAAACCAAAAATACTTTGGTGCACTTTATTTTATTTGCTATCTATTATTTCAATCTATCACAAATTTCTGGCATCGTTACCCGAAAGGGATTGACAACCCCTTTAACACGTCGGGTTGCGAGGATTTGTTATTTGTGTGCAGGTGTTGTTTACGTTGTGTTGCTTGGTTCTCCTACTGGTTCGATAACCTTGGTTTCATCATTGAGGGAAATACCTACCGTCGTTGTGCTGCATCATCCCTTCCTCTTTGTTGAAATACCGACGTAGTCCTAGCAGACAGGAGCTTTTCTAGCGCTATAGTCAGAGAGTGATCAGGCGGGGACGTGTTGCTCGTCACCTCGTCGACATCCGCGGCGGCTTCTTTCTCTGCCTACATATCACGGCTACATGCGTGTCGACGGCGGATGGCGTAATCGCGAACCTTGGGCGCTGTCCGATCTTGGCGGCGTCGAGGCAGCGATGATGCCCGTGCGCCGTGCTCCCCAACAAGCGGCGTGGAGCAAGTCGGCACTCTTCCTCGAGATGTATTAGAGAGGCCAGCTCGGAACCAGCGCTGGCTTAGTGCATAAATGCCTCCGGCGGGCTAAGCGAGGTAGGTGGGAAGCGAGCTGCCTCGCTTCGTAATTGCCGGGCTTGGTGGGCCACCAAGGCGGATTTTATACGGAGAACTGCTCTTCCTTCTCATCGGATGCCGCCGAAAGAGTGGAAAAAATGGTGGAAGGAGGAGCTTGGCGAGGAGGCGGGTGTCGGTGTCAAAACCGGCGGATCTCGGGTAGGGGGTCCCGATCTGTGCGTCTAGGCTGATGGTAACAGGAAGCAAGGGACACAATGTTTACCAGTTGGGCCCTCTCGATGGAGGTAAAACCCTACTTCTGCTTGATTAATATTGACGATATGAGTAGTACAAGAGTAGATCTACCACGAGATCGTAGAGGTTAAACCCTAAGAGCTAGCCTATGATGGTATGATTGTAATTGTGATCGGCCTTCTAAGGACCAACCTCTCCGGTTTATATAGACAGGAGAGGGCTAGGATTTACATGGATTAGTTTACAAGGAAGGAAATATAATAGCGGATCACCAAGCTTGCCTTCCACGCCAAGGAGAGTCCCATCCGAACACGGGACGAGTCTTGAGTCTTGTATCTTCACGCTTCAATAGTCCGGATGATATATCTGATCCGGCTGTCCGGATACCCCTAATCGGGACTCCCTCGGTAGCCCTGAACAGGCTTCAATGACAGCGAGTCAAATGGCGCAGATCTTGTCTTGGCATTGCAGGCGGGTTCCGTCTCGAATACTCCAAAGTAATTATCGAACACATAGACCGTGTCCGGATCAGTGAGGTGATTCTCCCATACCATCGCAGGGAACATAGCATAAATCCGATCTGCTGGCAATCTCTGTACGTCGTGCCTTTGCATCATGGCCCGGTCCGACACGAACCGGCGTTTCTCTCCCCACCTCGACTCGTGTTGCGAGGCGGTTTTATCGGCACGTCCTGCCAAAGCAGATATCGTGTTCCTCTTATTACGGGATCTTCCATCAATATGGGCGTGCGTAATCCTACGACGACCGTCGGTATGACTCCATGTGTTTTTAGATAAGCTTCAAGCGGTCATGCTGAGGACTCTTGATATTCACCCTCTTTATAAAGGGGCCGAGGCCTATGCCTCTTTTCCACCTCCCTCGCCTTCTTGCACCTCGGTTCTAACACCGAGACCTAAGCTCCCATGCCTAGATCCTCCAATATGTCGGATCCAACCCTCAAGGCGGTGGGTGGCCTCCTCGATCAAGAGGAGGACATTGCGAGCTTAGGGAGGTCGGATATCGACCGCCGACATCCGGCCGAGGCTTCTGCTCCGAGGCAGGTCATCCCTACACGAGCCCAATGAGGCGTCATGTTTGTTCCTCACTTCCTCGCATGGCTTGGGCCTCACCCTCGATCCCTTTGTGAGGGGCTCATG
Organism: Aegilops longissima; assembly: GCA_021605205.1. Lineage (NCBI taxonomy): Eukaryota > Viridiplantae > Streptophyta > Magnoliopsida > Poales > Poaceae > Aegilops > Aegilops longissima. The sequence goes on from JAHIAM010000312.1 coordinate 21,162, forward strand.
TTCTATTACAGGTTGAATTTTCATGATCTAGCTCGGGCGCTATCCTCCATATCTCGTCGTTCATCATTGTGTGCGAGGCTTTTCTCCACGTCCTCCACACTTGACTTATGGCTCAAGACCTTTAATGTGAAGCGAAGATGATCGGCGACATGCGAATCTTGGAGGTGCCATAATAGCGGGAACACCGATGCCCCATGGCGGAGGTTCTTTCGAAATATCGATGTATGGCAATGGAGGTGGTTTTATGCTCACGGCTCCCGAGGCACAAAGTGGGTAGCCGCCCACGAGTTCCTTTCGGGCCCTCCGTCCTGGTGGCGTCTTGGACCGGCGTGGGGCGGAATTGGGGGCCGCTGGTGATGTACCGATCTTGTAGAACCGCATCCGGGAGCTTCTTGAGAGGGACATTAACCTTGTCGGCATAATTCAAGTGATGTTAATCCGACGGATGTTGCCGTGCCAGCCCGCCTCTCCGGATGTGGGAGTTCAATCCGGAGGGTCCATGGATTTGTTAAGCACTTCTTGACTGGCTTCGAAGGGATGTGTAAATTATTCTTGGACCACAAGTAGAGTGTCCGGACACCACCGAGGTTGCGGGGCTAAGCTGCAATCGCCTAGATACCCAAGTACAAAACCTTGATCTGGTCACTTTGTTTTATATTGGTCATAGTTGTTATTACGAAAATCATCCGTGGCGATAATGGCTCGATAAGCGGAAGAATCGGTGTCGGTGCCACTTCGAAGGCTCGCCTAATCCACCATTGCCAAGATGCTTGACGGGTGCTCGGCAAAATGCCCTCGAGGAAAAGCGGGGAAGAACGAAGAAACCGAACTTCACACGCTGCGCATCGAACCAGGGGTGTTACCTCCACGAGGAGGATAGAGCGGGAAGGAGGCTAAAGCCTCCTCCCAGCAGGAAGAAAAGGGCTGCCTCAAAGACTTGGAGGCGGAGATGCCCAAACCAGGAAAAAGGTATCACGGAGGGCTCTGCCATGGCGGGCACCCTCACGCGTCATGCCCTGCAGGCCAGCCCTCCATCGAGCTGTAAGTTAATCTTTAATTGAAGTGCTGCGTTTCTCGAGATCAATAACCAGGATTCGTCTTTTGCAGTCCGGCTAGCAGCTCTTCTCAACGAGTTCATCTTGGGATCTTCCTCCGAGAGATGATGGAGGCGAGACCCACCCACCTCTCCGCCTCATAGGCAGGCGACACGAGTGTAAATCACGGAGAATCCGGATCTGCGGCGGAAGCCAATCGTCGGCTGCCACTGAGCCGGGCGTTTGGCTCCCGAGGCGATAAGAAGGGTCCAACATAGTTCGATGTCCGGCGGACATCTTGTGAGCCTTTGGGCGAGCTGCACTCTCGGAGGAGCACCGCTCATTAATGAGTGTGGTGCTCAAGAAGATTTCATCCGCCACAAGCGGTTTAAATGAAACATTCTGAGCCTGCTCAGAGGCTTTGAGGTATGTAGTGAAAAATACACTATTGTTTGGCTGTGAGGCACGCACTAGGTGTGCTCCATATGGATAGTAGCCCCTGAGACTCTGGGTTGCCCGCCCTAGGCGGCAAACGGGGGATCATATAGTAATGATTGTGTTGTGCATATGCGCAGGTATCTAAGGGTTCGGCAGCCGATCACTCCGTTGAAGTTGGCGAGCTAAGGAGGCAGATCGGATCTATTGATGCCGATATCACGCTGGTGAACAAGCGGATGGACGATTCACAAGGTATGTGCTCTGCTTTCCTTATTATGTTGTATAGGAAAATAAGAGACGGGCATAATATTAATGCAATATGCTTGGACTCCAGATGGTGCTGCTACCGTGGAATCCCTAAGGGCGGAACTTGCCCAGGCCAAGAGCAAGCTCGGGTTAGCGATGCGGCTGCCCTAAAAGCGGCGAAAAATTGAAGCGAACAGGCTGCTCATCCATGAAGCGAGGAAAAGATAGCGAAATGGCTGTGGGTTGAAAACGCCACCGACGGTATGAACTCCTTGAAAAGGAGAATAAGGCTAATCCGGACGACCTGAACAAGGCACATAATGCCACCAAGGAGATGCAGACCGAGGTCAGGGGTGTGCGGGAGGAGCTTCAACAGGCCCGATAAAATCGCGGTGGGGCTCCTACCCCTACGGACGGAGTTTTGGATCGAAATATGCTCCCTGGATGGGCCTGGAGTCCTGCGGATGCGTATCACGGACTTGGCGAAAAGTGCGCTGATGCAGCCAAGTTTTTCGAGGATCAAGATGATAAAGAAGTGGAGAAGCTTTTACAGTGCAATTCAATGCTCCTGTAGCGTCCGCTGCCATTAAGTGAGAAGATGGCTGCTATGGCGGACTTCACGGAGTTGTCCGGGCTTGCAATGCGATGCGTAATAGACCATCTTTGGCCAAGGGGCCTAAGCGGACAATTACTTTGGTTTGGTGCAGCAGTTCCTTGGGGCCGTGCCTCGGATCGATGCCATGAGGAGGTCGGCATGCATAGAGGTGCGAATGGCTCTTACTGCGTTAAAGCATATTGGACGAGATATGGAGCCACCGTTGTAGCGACCCAAAATCCGGCGGGAGGGCGTATCCGCCGAGCACTATTTAAGCGCGAGTAACGAAGGTGCACCTTAATAGAGTGCGATTGCTCGAAGAATGTCTTATTCGGTGACGGATCGAACCATTGTAAAAACAATGTTATTTTGGTTGTAAGGCTATATTTATACTTTTTGCGAAAGTATTATTGTGTCTCTCATGCGGCCGTTTATATATATATATATATATATATATATATATATATATATATATATATATATATATATATATATATATATATATATATATATATAGATATATGTGATCGAAAGTTAGCGATCGTTGGCTTCATCCCCACGCATACAATGCGGGGTGTTATGAAAAAATATGCATAATCACACTTGATCCAACATCTAGGTCCATTAAGGAGGTGATCGTACGTCGAACTAGGCAACCGGACTATATAGCTGTAACACCTTAAGCTTAGCCATGGGAGTCTAATGGTGGGGCTACTATATAGCCCTGGTACTTTCGCGTGCATCCGAATATGGGGCGGGTGTACATATTTGGGAAGCGGTCCCGTTAATGCGGAGGATCCTAAAGATTACGATAAGTCTTGAGTGGTTGAACAGTCTCATCGCTGTATCATGACATCCAGTTTTCGGCTTTCTCTACTAAGGTGCTCATCCGGAATAACCAGGGCACAATCGCAGTAGTTCTCCTTTGGCCGCCTTAGCCGATAAGAATGGAACGTAAGGCGGCAAACCGGGGCAGGCAAACCCAACATTTGACCAAAGACATGATTCGGAGTTGATGCATATAAGGCCAAACTTCGTGGCCTTGAGCACTCCGAAGGTATTCGGACTTTGTAACGAGAAAATGGGCTGAAGAATGCCCTTTCATCATAAACCTGTATTTCCGGTACATGCGTTAATCATCGTGGAAAAATACCAATAGCGGCGGTATCCTCTGTGGGTGTAGTACCCATGCGATATGTGAACAACAAGAGGCAATATAAAAGGTTTATACAGGGGCTTAATCTAAAAAGAAAACCTTTGAGCGGGGCCCTGCTGCACGTCTGCGCCTTTATCTCCGTTGTGCCATTTCCTGGAAGGGTATCACATGCGTTGTGTCTGTAAAAAAGAAAAACTCGTGTAGGAGAGTATAACGTAAGTATGCGATGGATAGTAAAAGTGTAAGACGTTGGCCTGCCAATAAGATTGAGCCAATTATGGGGCTATATTAAATATTTATAGCCCCTAGTGTCCTCTATGGGATTACATATACGGCACCCTGGTTCATTTTTATCCAGGCTGCCGGACCCGTCTAACCGTGTCCGTGGTCTTGACGACCAGTCATGCTTTTTGGTATCAGTGGCCGCTTAGAGTTCGGCCGCTAGAGCCGTTGCGTGTTCCTCTGCGCGTGAAGAGCGCTCCGTGTTTTCGTTGACGGTGATGACGCCATGTGGACCGGGCATCTTGAGTGTAAGGTAGGCATAGTGCGGTATTGCGTTGAAGCGGACGAAGGCCGCTCTTCCAAGCAATGCGTGATAGCTGCTTTGGAAGGTGCGATGGTGAAGAGTAGTTCTTAAGCCACAGGTTGCACTGGGGGCGAATGTTACCTCAATACGGCGGAGCCCTGCCGTGAAGCGAGCGCTGGTATTACCCCTTCAAAGGTGGTGTTGCTTTGGCTGATTACGGATGGGTCTATCCCCATTCAGCGGACAGTGTCCTGGTATATTAAATTGAGACTACTGCCGCCATCCATAAGGACGTGGGTGAGATGGTATCCGTCGATTATTGGGTCGAGCACCAAGGCCTCTGATCCTCCGCGCTGAATACTAGTTAGGTGGTCCGTGTGATCGAAGGTGATCGGACAAGCCATCCGATGGTCGGTGTGGGTATGATGGCCTCTATAGCGTCTGGCGTCTTTGGTAGCGTTCGTGCCTTCTCGTGGATGTGTGAGTCGCGTGGATCATGTTTCTTGTTTTAACCTTGGTGGGAATTTTTTGTCCCCGGTGTTGGTGTGAGTTCATCCTCGTCTTCATAATGTTCCCTTCCCTTGTGTTCGGCATTTAATTTTCCGGCCTGCTTGAAGACCCGGCCTCTCCGTGCGTGTGGTTATGAGTTTGTCGAAGTGCCATGAATTTGCACGGTCTGTCGAGAACTCTATTGAGACGAGACGGTCCCTCTTTCTGCCTTTAAGTGGCTTCTTTTGCTTATCGGGTAGAGAGCCCCTGAATCCGGCGTTTACCGTTGTGTTGTCGGGCTCTCTTCCTTGCTTTAGCGTTTTTATTTAGTGGCTTCCGTTGCCATCCCTTATTTGGATGTGTTGGGATCATTGGTGCCTTTACGTGCCCGACATTTGTCTTCACCGCACAAAAGCGGGTCATAAAACTTATTAAGGCTGCCATTGTCCTTGGCTTTTCTTGGCGAGGTGTGCGCTACGTCTTGAGCTTGCGTTGGTTTTCCCGAAGAGGAGAGGATGATGCAGCACGATGGCGTAAGTATTTCCCTTAGTTTTTGAGAACCAAGGTATCAATCCGGTAGGAGGCGGCGCAAGTCCTCGTACTGCACAAAGCGATAGCTACTCACAACCAACGCGATTAGGGTTGTCAATCCCTTCATGGTCACTTATGAGAGTGAGATCGATAGAGATAATATTTTTGGTATTTTTGGTATAAAGATGCAAAGTAAAAGTAAAAGCAAAATAAAAACAAAGCAAGTATAAAAGTGATAGAGATTGATATATGAGAATAGACCCGGGGCCATAGGTTTCACTAGTGGCTTCTCTCAAGAGCATAGATATTCTACGGTGGGTGAACAAATTCTGTTGAGCAATTGGAGAATTGAGCATAGTTATGAGGTTATCTAGGTATAATCATGTATATAGGCATCACGTCCGAGACAAGTAGATCAAAAGCGATTACGCATCTACTACTATTACTCCACTCATCGACCGCTATCCAGCATGCATCTAGAGTATTAAGTTAAAAAGCAGAGTAGCCTTAAGCAAGATGACATGATGTAGAGGAATAAATTCATGCAATATGATAAATACTCCATCTTGTTATCCTCGATGGCAACAATACAATCGTGCCTTGCAACCCTTTACATCACTAGGTAAGGACACATAAGATTGAACCCAAAGCTAAGCACTTCTCCCATTGCAAGAACTACTAATCTAGTTGGCCAAACCAAGCGGATAATTGAAGAGACTTGCAAAGATAACTCAATCATACATAAAAGAATTCAGAGAAGATTCAAATATTATCCATAGATAAGCTGGATCATAAACCCACAATTCATCGGTCTCAACAAACACACATAAAAGAAGATTACATCGAATAGATCTCCACAAGAGAGGGAGAACATTGTATTGAGATCCAAAAGAGAAGAAGCAATCTAGCTACTAGCTATGGACCGAAGGTCGAGTAAACTACTCACACTTCATCGGAGGGCTAGGGTGTTGATGTAAAGCCCTCGTGGTGGATGCCCCCTCGTGAACTCGAAACAGGCCCCAAGATGGGATCTCGTGGATCTGAGGAAGGTATGGCGTTGGAATTAGGTTTTGGCTCCTGTTACGATCGTTTGGGGATCGTGGGTATATATAGGAGGAAGAATGCGTCGGTGGGCGTCGGGGGCCCACGGTGAGGCGCGCCGAGGCGCCCTCCACCCTCGTGACCGCCTCGGCACTTCTTGGAGTAGGGTCCAAGTCTCCTGGATCACGTTCGGTGAGAAGATCAAGTTCCCGAAGGTTTCATTCCGTTTGGACTCCGTTTGATATTCCGTTTCTTCAAAACACTGAAATAGGCAAAAACAACAATTCTGGGCTGGGCCTCCGGTTAATAGGTTAGTCCCAAAAGTAATATAAAAGTGGAAAATAAAGCCCAATATAGTCCAAAACAGTAGATAAAGTAGCATGGAGCAATCAAAAATTATAGATACGTTGGAGACATATCAGGCATCCCCAAGCTTAATTCCTTCTTGTCCTCGAGTAGGTAAATGATAAAAAGAGAATTTTTGATGCGGAGTGATACTTTGGCATAATTTCAATATAAATCTTCTTACTTGTGATATGAATATTCAGATCCGAAAGATTTAAGACAATAGTTCATATTGACATAAAAGTAATAATACTTCAAGCATACTAACTAAGCAATTATGTCATCTCAAAATAACATGTTCAAAGAAAGTTCATCCCTACAAAATCATATGGTTAGGCTATGCTTCATTTCTTCACACAAAGATGTTCCCAACTTCTATACCCCGATAACAAGCCAAGCAATTGTTTCATACTCAAATAATCTCAAACTCTTTCAACCTTCACATAATACATGAGAAGCGAGCCATGGGTATAGCACTATGGGTGGAATATAAATATGATGATGGGATTGTGTGGAGAAGACAAAAAAAGTAAAGTCTCATATCGACGAGGATAATCAACGGGCTATGGAGATGCCCATCAATTGATGTCAACATGAGGAGTAGGGATTGCCATGCAACAGATGCACTAGAGCTATAAGTATATGAAAGCTCTACAAAAGAAACTAAGTGGGTGTGCATCCAACTTGCTTGCTCACGAAGACCTAGGGTACTTTGAGGAAGCCCATCATTGGAATATACAAGCCAAGTTCTATAATGAAAAATTCCCACTAGTATATGAAAGTGACAAGATGAGAGACTCTCTATTATGAAGATCTTAGTGCTACTTTGAAGCACAATATATGAGACTCACTACATGAAGAACAAGGTGCTACTTTGAAGCACAAGTGTGGTAAAAGGATAGTAGCATTGTCCCTTCTCTCTTTATATCTCAATTTTTTATTATATTTTTTTATTTGGGCCTTTTCTCTCTCTTTTTTTGGCCTCTTTTTTTTTATTTCGTTCGGAGTCTCATCCCGACTTATGGGGGAATCATAGTATCCATCATCCTTTCCTCACTTGGGACAATGCTCTAATAATGATGATAATCACACTTCTATTTCTATTACAACTCAACAATTACAACTCGAAACTTAGAACAAAATATGACTCTATATGAATGCCTCCGTGATGTGCAGGATGGTGCAATGAATCAAGAGTGACATGTATGGAAAATAATGCATGGTGGCTTTGCCACAAATACGATGTCAACTACATGATCATGCAATGGCAATATGACAAAAGTAATGTATGTCATAATAATGATGATGGAAGTTGCATGGCAATATATCTCGGAATGGCTATGGGAATGCCATGATAGGTAGGTATGGTGGCTGTTTGGAGGAAGATATAAGGAGGTTTATGTGTGAAAGAGCGTATCATATCACGGGGTTTGGATGCACCGGCGAAGTTTACACCAACTCTCAAGGCGAGAAAGGGAAATGCACGGTACCGAAGAGGCTAGCAAGTGCGGAAAGATAAAAGTGCGTATAATCCATGGCTCAACATTAGTCAAAAGAACTCATATACTTATTGCAAAAATTTAGAAGCCACCAAAAATCAAGTACTACGCACAATTCTCCTAGGGGAAAGATTGGTAGGAAAAGACCATCGCTCGTCCCCGACCGCCACTCATAAGGATGCACAAGCCAGGTACACTTCATGTTTCAAATTTGTTACACAACTTTACCCATACGTGCATGCTACGGGACTTGCAAACTTCAACACAAGTATTTCTCAAATTCACAATTATCAACTAGCACGACTTTGATATTATTACCTCCATATCTCAAAACAATTATTAAGCATTAAATTTATCTTAGTATTCAATTCACTCAAAAGAAAGTTTCACATATCTCGAACACCAAGTATATTAACATTAAGCAAATTACCATGCTATTAACGACTCTCAAAATAATATAAGTGAAGCATGAGATATCAAGTTTCTTTAAAACAAATCCATCATCGTGCTCTAAAATATCTAAGTGAAGCACTAGAGCAAAAATTATCTCGCTCAAAAGATATAAGTGAAGCACTACGAGCAAAACTATCAAGCTCAAAAGATATAAGTGAAGCACATAGAGTATTCTAAAAAATTCCAAATCATGTATGGCTCTCTCAAAAGGTGTGTAAAGAAAGTATAATTGTGGTAAACTAACAAGCAAAGACTCAAATAATACAAGACGCTCCAAGCAAGACACATATCATGTTGGTGAATAAAAATATAGCTCCAAGTAAATTACCGATGGAAGTAGACGAAAGAGGGGATGCCTTCCGGGGCATCCCCAAGCTTTGACTTTTTGGTGTCCTTGGATTATCTTGGAGGTGCCATGGGCATCCCCAAGCTTAGGCTCTTGCCACTCCTTGTTCCATAATCCATCAAAAGAATTCACCCAAAACTTGGAAACTTCACAACACAAAACTCAATAGAAATCTCGTGAGCTCCGTTAGGGAAAGAGAACAAAAGACTACTTTAAGGTACTGTAATGAACTCATTATTTATTTATATTGGTGTTAAACCTACTGTATTCCAACTTCTCTATGGATTATAAACTATTTTACTAACCATATATTCATCAAAATAAGCAAACAACACACGCAAAACAGAATCTGTCAAAAACAGAACAGTCTGTAGTAATCTGTAACTTACGCAAACTTATGGAATCCAAAAAATTCTACCAAAATTAGACGACCTGGAAAATTTGTTTATTGATCAGCAGCAATTGGACTCACTATTTTATCACGTTCTGGTGATTTTTAACAATTCGGGCACTGAGCGCAAAGATTCTGGAAATTACAGCAAGATCAAATGACTATCTCCCAAGAAGATCTAATAGGTTTAACTTGGCACAAACACTAATTAAAAGATAAAAACACATCTAAACAGATTCTAGATGGATTATTTATTCCTAAACATAAGCAAAAACAAAAAACTAAAAATAAAATTGGGTTGCCTCCCAACAAGCGCTATCGTTTAACGCCCCTAGCTAGGCATAAAAGCAAGGATAGATCTAGGTATTGCCATCTTTGGTAGGCAATCCATAAGTGGCTCTCATGATAGATTCATATGGTAATTTTATTTTATTTCTAGGAAAGTGTTCCGTGCCCTTCTTTAAAGGGAATTGGAATCTAATATTTCCTTCCTTCATATCAATAATTGCACCAATCGTTCTAAGGAAAGGTCTACCAACAATAATAGGACATGAAGGATTGCAATCTATATCAAGAACGATAAAATCTACGGGCACATAATTCCTATTTGCAACAATAGTAACATCATTAATTCTTCCCATAGGATTTTTAATAGTGGAATCCATAAGATGCAAGTTTAGAGAGCAATCATCAAAATCAAAATCTAGCAAATCACATAGAGTTTTGGGAATAGTAGAGGCGCTAGCACCAAATCGAACAAAGCATGAAACTCATAATTTTGAATTTTAATTTTGATAGTAGGTTCCCACTTATCATGGAGTTTCCTAGGGATAGAAAGTTTCAACTCAAGCTTTTCTTCATAAGATTGCATCAAGGCATCAACAATGTGTTCGGTAAAAGCCTTATTTTGACTATAAGCATGAGGAGAATTTAGCACGGATTGCAACAAGGAAATACAATCAATTAAAGAGCAATTTTCATAATTAAATTCCTTGAGATCCAAAATAGTGGGTTTAGCAATATCTTGATTTTATTTCTTTCAATCCCACTTTTATCAATTTCATCATCAAGATCTAAAACTCAGAATTCTTAGAACGCCTTCTAGGTAAAGGAAGATCATAATCAGTTTCATCAAGATTCATATGGCAAAACAAAGATTTAATAGGGACACATCTATAACTTTCAGATCTTCATCTTGATTTTCATAGGAATTAGAAGAACACGCTTTAATAAAGGCATCTTTGGAAGCACGCATCCTAGCGGTTCTTTCCTTGCACTCATCAATGGAAATTCTCATAGCTTTGAGAGATTCATTGATATCATGTAGGAGGAATAGATCTAAGCTTTAAAGAATCAATCTCGAGAGAAATTCTATCAACGTTCCTAGCCAAATCATCAACTTTAAGCAATTTCTCTTCAAGCAAAGCATTAAAGTTCTTTTGTGAATTCATAAACTCTTTAACACTACTCTCAAATTCAGAGGGCATCTTATTGAAATTTCCATAAGAGTTGTTGTAGGAATTTCCATAATTATTAGAAGGATTACTAGGATAAGGCCTAGGATTAAAATTCCCTCTATAAGCATTGTTACCAAAATTATTCCTACCAATAAAATTCACATCCATGATTCATTATTATTCTCAATCAAGGTAGACAAAGGCATATCATTAGGATCGGAAGAAACACTCTTAGTAAATAATTTCATAAGTTCATCCATCTTTCCACTCAAAACATTGATTTCTTCTATATACGCACTTTTTATTAGTAGATCTTTCGGTATGCCATTGAGAATAATTAACCATAATATTATCTAGATGTTTAGTAGCATCTCTAAAGTGATTTCCATGAAAGTGCCTCCATGGCGAATCTAAAAGATTTCTAGAAGCAAAATTCAATCCAGCATAATTTTTTGTATAATCATCCACAAGTTCAAACCATGAGTAGGACAATTCGTATCATTAATTTCATTCTCTCCCAAGCTTGTGCAACATGTTCATGATCAAGTTGCTTAAAATTCATAATATTGTTCCTAAGAGATAATCTTAGCGGGAGGAAAATACTTAGAGATAAAAGCATCTTTGCACTTGTTCCAAGAATCAATACTATTTTTAGGCAAAGATGAAAACCACGCTTTATACGATCTCTAAGCGAAAAAGGAAATAGCTTCAATTTAACGACATCATTATCGACATCTTTTTCTTTTGCATATCACATAAATCAACGAAGCTATTAGGATGAGTAGCGGCATCTTCACTAGGAAGGCGGTGAATTGATCTTTCATAACAAGATTCAACAAAGCGTTATTGATTTCACAAGATTGATATTGGCAAGAGGAGCAATCGAGGTGCTAAGGAAATCATTATTATTGGTATTGGTGAAGTCACACAATTTGGTAGCATCTTGAGCCATTGCGATGAACAAGCAAACTAACACGGGTAAACAAAGGCAAAGGAAAAGGAGGAGGAGATTGGGAAAGAGAGGGCAAATAAAGCGACAAGGGTGAAGTGGGGAGAGGAAAGCGAGAGGCAAATGGAAAATAATGTAATCACGAGAGATAGGGATTGTGATGGGTACTTGGTATGTTGACTTTTGCGTAGACCTCACAGCAGCGGCACCGAAATCCTTCTTGCTCGTCTTGAGCTTGCGTTGGTTTTCCCGAAGAGGAAAGGATGATGCAGACTGATAGCATAAGTGTAGGACCTTGAAGTATGTCTAGAGGGGGGTGATTAGACTACTTGACCAATTAAAAACTTAGCATTTTACCAGTTTTAGAGTTTGGCAGATTTTAGCTATCTTAGGACAAGTCAAGCAATCATCACACAATTCAAGCAAGCATGCAAAGAGTGTATGAGCAGCGGAAATTAAAGCATGCAACTTGCAAGAAAGTAAAGGGAAGGGTTTGGAGGAATCAAGCGCAATTGGAACACGGATGTTTTTGGCGTGGTTCCGATAGGTGGTGCTATCGTACCTCCATGTTGATGGAGACTTCAACCCACGAAGGGTAGCAGTTCTTGTGAGTCCACGGAGGCTCCACCCACGAAGGATCCACAAAGTAGCAAACTTGTCTATCCCACCATGGCCGTCGCCCACAAGGACTTGCCTCACTAGCGGTAGATCTTCACAGTAGGCGATCTCCTTGCCCTTACAAACTCCTTGGTTCAACTCCACAATCTTGTCGGAGGCTCCCAAGTGACACCTAGCCAATCTAGGAGACACCACTCTCCAAGAAGTAACAAATGGTGTGTTGATGATGAACTCCTTGCTCTTGTGCTTCAAATGATAGTCTCCCCAACACTCAACTCTCTCTCAGAGGGTTTGGATCTGGTGGAAAGAAGATTTGAGTGGAAAGCAACTTGGGGAAGGCTAGAGATCAAGATTCATATGGTAGGAATGGAATATCTTGGTCTCAACACATGAGTAGGTGGCTCTCTCTCAGAAATGGTAAGTTGGAAGTGTAGGTTTGTTCTGATGGCTCTCTCCATGAATGAAGAGGAGGTGGAGGGGTATATATAGCCACCACACATAATCTAACCGTTACACACAGTTTACCAATCTCGGTGGGACCGAATCAACAAACTCGGTCAGACCGATTTTAGTAAACCTAGTGACCGTTAGGATTTTCGGTGGGGTTGACTTGCATCTCGGTAGGACCGATATGGTTAGGGTTAGGGCATAATGTAATCTCGGTGAGACCGATTACACAAACTCGGTGAGACCGATTTTGGTAATTAGCTAACCAGAGAGTTGGTCAGGTAAACTAGGTGGGACCGATTTGCTCTTTCGGTGAGACCGAAACGTTACGAAAGGGAAACAGAAAGTTTACATTGCAATCTCGGTGGGACCGATCCGCTCTTTCGATGAGACCGAAAAGTTCTGAAAAGGAAGCGGAGATTACAATCCCATCTCGGTGAGACCGAGATCCCTATCGATAGAACCGATTTGCCTAGGGTTTGTGGCGATGGCTATGACATTTGGAATCGGTGGCGCGGATAGGAAGAATCGGTGAGACCGATTTTGGCTTTAGAGTTTAGGTCATATGTGGATGTGAGAAAGTAGGCTGAGGGTTTTGGAGCATATCACTAAGCACATGAAACAAGAGGCTCATTAAGAAACACCTCATCCCTCCTTGAGAGTATTGGCTTTTCCTATAGACTCAATGTGATCTTGAATCACTAAAATATAAAATGAAGAGTCTTGAGCTTTTGAGCTTGAGCCAATCCTTTGTCATTAGCATTTTGAGGATCCACTTTCATCATCCATGCCATGCCATTCATTGAGCTTTCTGAAATGTTCATCTTGGAATAGCATTAGCTCAATGAGCTATATGTTGTTATGAATTACCAAAACCACCTAGGGATAGTTGCATTCTCAATCTCCCCCTTTTGGTAATTGATGACAACATATAGATCAAAACTTCGACAAATGATAATAAGATTGAAAAACATAAATCGCTTTGAGAAGTATGTGATAAGCAAGAGCTCCCCTAAATTTGTGCATAGTTTACGATTTGCTTTGGACTGCAAATGCACAAGGAATTAGGCTCATGGGTTACTCTTCCATGTCACATACATCTTGGTGGAGCGCTCAAAATGATCTGGATTGAATACATGCACTCATCACCAAGCACAGTGAATGATCACATAGGATAGATAAGATAATATCATCAAACATGCATAAGTGTAGCTTATGATCAAACACATGATCATCAATGTCTCACAAGCATAGTAACTCAAGCAATCAAAAGCAAACAAGTTTAAAAACCAACAAATCAAGAGAGAACAAAAGCAACACTCTCTCTCGAAGCCTATGATCTATACATTTTCTCCCCTTTGGCAACAAGTTACCAAAAGTTCATAGAAAATGCATAGTGCTAGATCGACTCTCGGGCTTGATCTTGGTGGTGGTGTCGGGATAGCGCCGAGGACAAAAGCTTGATTGAAGTAGATGGAGCTGGAGCTGGTGTAGAGTCTTTGGAGCTGGTGGCACTAAGGCTGTAGCTGGTGCAGATGAAGTGGCTCTGGTGTCGGGAGGCGGCATGAGATGACCTTTGGGCTCTAGGCACTCTGGCAAATGCATAAGTTGTTGTTTGCCCTTCCTCTCCTGCATGTCATCCTGTAGTTGCTCACAGCAGTGAATCTCGATTACTTTCACATCTAAGTCATAGAACTTTTGTTCCATGATTCTCTCAAGCTCTCCGATTTTGAGTGAGGGTGGCCAATCCCTTCTCAATCCTCGGGGTTGATGCTATTAAGTATCAAGCTGCTCCTGCTTGCTCTTCAAAAATACTCGGATGCCTCCTCTTGAGTTGGCATCTGGAAGCCTTCTCCTTCTTCTCTTGTGCTTGAGCGGCGATGGATCATTCTCATTCATGACAACCTCATTGTCCTCAAATTCTGGATAAATTGGAAAATGCTCTTTATCCAATAGATATTTATCATGCCCATCTTTGAGTTAATCAACTCCACGGATCGAGGGCATATCCACAACTTCTCTTACAGTCTGCTGCAGTCCTCTTAATGGTTTCAACCATAAGGCTCATGACTTTGAATTTCTGTGGCACATCAAACAAATGCAACATGTTGATTGCATGCCCTCTAATCATGTTGTGGTCACCGGACTTAGGCGATAAGTATGCCTTAAGATGCAGATTGATAGTTGGCAGCCACAGCGGAAGGAAGTGGACTGATCCAAACTTATGTGTCTCAATGGCTGTATGCAGGATCTCCTTGTACATGTGTGCCATGGAATTGTGGTCCATTTTCTTCTTGGCATATACATCAGGTCATCTTCATTCTCCTTTGGGGCATTTATCAGCTTTGCCCACTCCTCAACAGTTGGTGGTACCTTGTACCTTGAGACATCCACACTATCACGCCATCTGGATAAAAGTGTCTTTGTGGAGTAGAGCGCATGATAAGTTCATCGTTCCAGTTGGTGAGCTTTTGCCCTTGAAGTCTGCAACTCAACACAACAAAACTGTCTTGCACTCAGGATAGTGCTCTACATTTTCTTTCATGTAGGTCTAGTCGACCCACCTCATATCACACACTATGGGCTTCTTATCCGGTGAGAATAGTCTCATAAAAGTCCTGCTTGTTCCTTGGTGTGGAACACATAGTCCCAACAGTTCTTCTCCTTGTGGCATATGGATCTGTCATCCTCCATAGCCTCAACCCATTGTCTCTTGATCTTCATGTCCTCGGCCACAGGATGGGCATCATTGTGATCAGTATCTTGGGCTTGAGCTTCCTCGAACTTGTCCTTCTTCATCTTCTTCATCGGCAACCTCGGGCATTGGGGCCTTGTTCTTCTCGATGGTGGAATACTCTCTGGTATTCCTCTTGGTGCAGAACTTGGCCTTGGGGGCAGCTTTGGGTGCTTCCTTGGGCTTAGATGTGGCAGCCCACGATCTTATAGCATCACCCATAAGCTTTGGTGCCTTGGGTGCTTTGGTGCGATAATCTCTTCTTCCTCTTCCATCATGGAAGTCTTACCAATAACTCATTGTGGTCTTCTTGACCCTTTCTTTCCTTCGGTTGACGGTGGCTCTTTGGGATCAGGCTTTTCAGGAATTTGAGTTGATGCTCGACCTTTGGCATAGGTGTCCTCTTGGTAGGAACCTTCCTATTGAGTCGGGCTTTGTGCTATGTCTTGAGTCATACTCCTTTTGAAGCCTTGCCTTCTTGGAGGTTGCCTCATCCTCTTCGCCCTATAATCCTCATCTTGAATCTGAGGTTTTCTTCTTCCTTTGCTGTTGGCAGCTTTAGGCAAATTGCTTGGGGTGCTCCTCTGCCTTCATCTGAAGAGCTGGAGGGACTAGTGCCCTCACTCATGTTCACTGCTCCTCGACACATTACATTGTCACTCTGAGTGCGACATGCTACAAACAACATTGCTGACCTGTGAAGAGTTATAGATGAGGTAGAGTGGATGAGCATCACAAAATGCAGAGATTTTTGCAAAGAATGACTCAAAAA
Source organism: Aegilops longissima (assembly GCA_021605205.1). NCBI lineage: Eukaryota > Viridiplantae > Streptophyta > Magnoliopsida > Poales > Poaceae > Aegilops > Aegilops longissima. The sequence goes on from JAHIAM010000312.1 coordinate 37,229, forward strand.
TTCAGTTTTAGTTTTCCTGAAAGCATTTGGATCAACTGATTTTCAAACTCGGTGATACGAAGCAGTTTTGGAACCTAAAGCTGATGAACTTGGTCGAGACCGAGTCACGGTTCGGTGGCAGCGAGACTGCTAGGGTTTCACAAAGTCCTAAAATCGGTCTCACCGATTAGCAATTCTCGGTCAGACCGAGTCTCACTAGTGCAATGGCATAAGCCAAATCGGTGGGACCGAGTTTTTCAACTCGGTGGGTCGAGATGGTTTCGTGAAACCTAACCCTAAATTTTTGAATCAAAACTATTCTAAGGATTGCATTGACTGGATAGGAGTGTTTCAATCGTGGAAAGAATCAATAAGAACACAATGTCTTGAGAATCGGACGAGAAAGCACTATGATCGAGTCCATACCCTAGTTCGGCGGAGACTCGCTTCTGGCTGACAGCAATGGTTGAATTCCGTTGTGGCGGCGGAGACCATGACGAGGCGGTGGCGGCGAGGAGGCGATCCGGAGACCACGGAGGCGGAAGCGAGCTATTCTTGGCGGCGAAGAGGTTGGAGAAATTTCAAATTTTGCCGTGACTATATATAGCCCGACCTGTCGATGTGACCGAGTGGAACAACTCGGTGGCACCGAGATGCAAAGCGTGTACAGATATTGCAACTTGGTGTGACCGAAGAGTTCAAATCGGTTGCAAGATTGAAAACCTAGATCGACTTAGTGATCTCGGTAAGACCGAAATGGAGGAATCGGTCGGACCGAGAATCACAAAGAAGTTTTGGAAGTTTAAGTCTATGATGAATCGGGGACTCAAGTGCTCCTCACCTGAGTGGTTGAATCTGACTTGATCAATTTTTGATGTAGCATGAATAGAGTTTGAGGCGAGAAAAGCATAGATAGCTAGAGAAGGTTCTTAGGCATTCTTGTCCATCCACTTGGCCAAAGAAAAGAAGCCAATCAATCAAAACAACAAGTGGATGTCCTCGAATGAGTAAAGTATGCAACCAACATGCTCACACAATAAGATGGCAAATGAAATATGTGGCAAAGCATGCACAACCAATTCTAGCATCTATCAAACAATTGGCGATGACTAGGTCATCTATATATGAGTATATTGACTTAGAAGTCAAATGATAGACATTTGATCATAGGTCATACTCATCGTTTAAGCTCAAGTGGGGTTACCACTTTTACATAAAGCATTTATGTGTTCACATCATTAGAGTTGCTTTGACTCAATTCATAGAGTTAAGCTCCCCCTAGATGTGAGATCCCCCCTAAGAGGATGAACTAACCTTGGGTTTTGTCGATGATGACTTCATGTAGGTGTTGAAGATGTGGATGCTCAATGTTGATGTAGATCTTTTTGGAGCAATCCTTTGGAGTGAGTTGCACTTTCAATACCTACATGGGTTAGTCCACAAGGAACAAACAAGTATATCCATAGACATAGAGTGATGCACACACAAAATGATGTCCATGAAATCATTAGGTTACCTTGTCCCTTGCCTTACCAACATGAGGGTTTGTGACTCCTTGAACTAGTGCAAGATATGGAAGTTGATTGCACTTGTCCTTGCCATAATGATATGAGTGAAATATGTTGGCGGAGTCACCCTCAAGAACTCTCTAGTTCTTCTTCTTCGGGATCCACATCATCTTGATGGGAATCCTTGGAGTTGTAGTTATACTTGATGAGGTAGAACTTGACGTAGTCCTGGGAATCCACTTGACTGAGACCTTAGGTGCCTCTTCAAATGCATCAATCTCTTCTTGAAGCTTGTCCTTGCCTTTGTTCTTGTGGTCTTGTGGTGGAAGATCATCTTGTGCTTGTGTTCCCTTGAAGGAAGTAGGATCATACTTCTCTTGTTGAGGAACAAACTTCGTCTTGGGGTATTGATCTTCTTCCCACTCAAATCCATTGGCATTGAACTTTCGTTCAAAACCAACACCTTGATTCTTCTGGTGCCTTCCTTGCTTGCGTACAATTTCCTCGAATTGCTTACTCCCGGCAAGGCTCTTGTATAGTCCTTTATCTATAATTCCCTTCAATAAGCTATTTTCTTGCTCAAGTGTAACTTGGCTAAGAGAATCATTAGTGGAATCAAGAGAACTACTAGAAGCAACAATATTGGATTTGACATTATTATTGTTACTACTAGAGGAAGAATCTTTCTTGATCTTGTTACTAGACTTGACTTGAGGCATGTAAGTAGATAAGAGTAAACGCTTGGCAATGTAAGAAGAACTTTTCTTACGGAGATCATCATTGATTGCTTTTAAGAACTAATGCTCTTGCTCAAGATTGAGCTTTTCAAGCGTAACTTCTCATGAGCCCTTAAAAGTTCTCGATGATCTTGAAGATAGTTTCATGAGCTAACTTAAGAGTTTAGTTCTTTAGTTAGGCGCTCAATCTTCTCCTTATCATTGTCATTCGTTTTAACTTGATTAGCATGATCAATTGACGTTTCATCATAGTATTCATCACTAGAGTTGTCAACAAGTAAATCATCATCCACAAGCAAGTCATCTTCATCACTATTGAAATCAACATCTTGAGGATGTGTTACCTTTGGACCTTTGGCCATGAAGCATCTTCAATTCCTTCATTTGGTGACTCAAATATGTCGTAGGAGTTGGTTGACACAAGTGCTAGACCGGCAACACCTTCATCTTGAGTATGTTGGTCGGAGTGATAGCTTCTCTCGGAGTGATTGCCGGAATCGGGCGGATACCCATTCACCAACATGAGCTTGATGTCTTCGTTTTATGTAGCTCTTTGATGACTTGTCCTTCCTTTCCGAATCCTTGCTTCTCCGTGATGGTCTTCGTTCATAACGATCATCTCTACTCCTCCTCTCTCTTGGTGGTGATTCTTCTCTTCTACTTCTTCTTTTTGGAGAGTCTTCTCTTCTTTTGTAGGGTGCTGTACACTCATTGGAATAGTGTCTGGGTCTCCCACAATTGTAGCAATTTCGCTCTCGACTAGAAGATCTTTTGTCATTGTAAGACCTTGACTTGGAGCTTCTTTCTTTGCTTCTACTCTTGTAGAATTTGTTGAAGTTCTTCACCATTAAGCTCAATTCTTCATTGAAGGTGTGTTTCTCACTTGATGATGCGGGGGCTTCACTTGAGGCTTTGTAAGAACCACTTGACTTGTTGTGAAGTTCCTCCTTATCCTTAAGTGACATATCATGAGCAACAATTCTTCCAATGACTTCCGTTGGCTTGAGATCTTTGTAGTTTGGCATCATTTGAATCAATGTGCAGACGGTATCATACTTTCCATCCAATGCTCTTAGGATCTTCTTGATGATGAATCTGTCAGTCATCTCTTCACTCCCTAAGCCGGCAATCTCATTTGTTATAAGTGCAAGCCTAGAGTACATTTCAGCGACACCTTCACCATCCTTCATTTTGAACTTGTCAAGCTGACTTTGGAGCACATCAACTTGGATTCCTTGCGGATTCGGTACCTTCATGCATATCAATCAAGTATCCCAAATTTCCTTTGCATTCTCAAGGCGGCTGATTTTGTTGAATTCTTGAGGCACAATCCATTGAAGATGATATCACAAGCTTGGCGTTGTATTGCAGCATCTTCAATTCTTCGCATTAGCTTCACGGTTAGGCTCTCTCCCATCAAAGAATTCACCTTGCAAGCCAATACAAATAATTGCCCAAGCAGGCGGGGTTATGTCCGAGAATATGCATTTTCATCTTATGCTTCCAACTAGCAAAATTAGTACCATCAAAGTAAGGACCTCTACGGTGATAATTTCCCTCGCTAGACACCATACTCTCCTAGGTTGTGAAACCAAGGATATGACCACCAAAAGCTATGGAAATCAAAGCAAATGGAGACCAAGCTCTGATACCACTTGTAGGACCTTGAAGTATGTCTAGAGGGGGGGGGGTGATTAGACTACTTGACCAATTAAAAACTTAGCCTTTTCCCAGTTTTAGAGTTTGGCAGATTTTAGCTATCTTAGGACAAGTCAAGCAATCATCACACAATTCAAGCAAACATGCAAAGAGTGTATGAGTAGCGAAAATTAAAGCATGCAACTTGCAAGAAAGTAAAGGGAAGGGTTTGGAGGAATCAAGCGCAATTGGAACACGGATGTTTTGGCGTGGTTCCGATGGGTGGTGCTATCGTACCTCCACGTTGATGGAGACTTCAACCCACGAAGGGTAGCTGTTGCTTGCGAGTCCACGGAGGCTCCACCACGAAGGGTCCACAGTAGCAACCTTGTCTATCCCACCATGGCCGTCGCCCACGAAGGACTTGCCTCACTAGCGGTAGATCTTCATGAAGTAGGCGATCTCCCTAACCTTACAAACTCCTTGGTTCAACTCCACAATCTTGTCGGAGGCTCCCAAGTGACACCTAGCCAATCTAGGAGACACCACTCTCCAAGAAGTAACAAATGGTGCGTTGATGATGAACTCCTTGCTCTTGTGCTTCAAATGATAGTCTCCCCAACACTCAACTCTCTCTCATAGGGTTTGGATCTGGTGGAAAGAAGATTTGAGTGGAAAACAACTTGGGAAGGCTAGAGATCAAGATTCATATGGTAGGAATGGAATATCTTGGTCTCAACACATGAGTAGGTGGCTCTCTCTCAGAAATGGTAAGTTGGAAGTGTAGGTTTGTTACGATGGCTCTCTCCACGAATGAAGAGGAGGTGGAGGGTATATATAGCCTCCACACAAAATCTAACCGTTACACACAATTTACCAATCTCGGTGGGACCGAATCAACAAACTCGGTCGGACCGATTTTAGTAAACCTAGTGACCGTTAGGATTTTGGTGGGGATGACTTGCATCTCGGTAGGACCGATATGGTTAGGGTTAGGGCATAACGTAATCTCGGTGAGACCGATTACACAAACTCGGTGAGACCGATTTTGGTAATTAGCTAACCGGAGAGTTGGTCGGAGTAAACTTCGGTGGGACCGATTGGCTCTTCGGTGAGACCGAAGCGTTACGAAAGGAAGCAGAAAGTTTACATTGCAATCTCGGTGGGACCGATCCGCTCTTTCGGTGAGACCGAAAAGTTCTGAAAAGGAAGCAGAGAGATTACAATCCCATCTCGATGAGACCGAGATCCTATCGGTAGAACCGATTTGCCTAGGGTTTGTGGCGATGGCTATGACATTTGGAATCGGTGGCGCGGATAGGAAGAATCGGTGAGACCGATTTTGGCTTTAAGTTTAGGTCATATGTGGATGTGAGAAAGTAGGCGAGGGTTTTGGAGCATATCACTAAGCACATGAAACAAGAGGCTCATTAAGCAACACCTCATCCCTCCTTGATAATATTGGCTTTTCCTATAGACTCAATGTGATCTTGAATCACTAAAATATAAAATGAAGAGTCTTGAGCTTTTGAGCTTGAGCCAATCCTTTGTCATTAGCATTTTGAGGGATCCACTTTCATCATCCATGCCATGCCATTCATTGAGCTTTCCCGAAATGTTCATCTTGGAATAGCATTAGCTCAATGAGCTATATGTTGTTATGAATTACCAAAACCACCTAGGGATAGTTGCACTTTCAGTAAGTATTTCCCTCAGTTTTTGAGAACCAAGGTATCAATCCAGTAGGAGGCCACGCGCAAGTCCCTCGTACCTGTACAAAATGATAGCAACTCGCAATCAACGCGATTAGGGGTTGTCAATCCCTTCACGGTCACTTTACGAGTGAGATCTGATGGAATAATATTTTGGTATTTTTGGTATAAAGATGCAAAGTAAAAAGTAAAAGCAAAGTAAAAACAAAGCAAGTATAAAAGTGATAGAGATTGATATGATGAGAATAGACCGGGGCCATAGGTTTCACTAGTGGCTTCTCTCAAGAGCATAGATATTCTCGGTGGGTGAACAAATTACTATTGAGCAATTGTGAGAATTGAGCATAGTTATGAGGTTATCTAGGTATGATCATGTATATAGGCATCACGTCCAGAGACAAGTAGATCGAAGCGATTACGCATCTACTACTATTACTCCACTCATCGACCGCTATCCGGCATGCATCTAGAGTATTAAGTTAAAAAGCGAGTAGCATGTAAGCAAGATGACATGATGTAGAGGAATAAATTCATGCAATATGATAAATACCCCATCTTGTTATCCTCGATGGCAACAATACAATCGTGCCTTGCAACCCTTTCTATCACTAGGTAAGGACACCACAAGATTGAACCCAAAGCTAAGCACTTCTCCCATTGCAAGAACTACCAATCTAGTTGGCCAAACCAAACGGATAATTCAAAGAGACTTGCCAAGATAACTCAATCATTCATAAAAGAATTCAGAGAAGATTCAAATATTATCCATAGATAAGCTGGATCATAAACCCAGAATTCATCGGTCTCAACAAACACACATAAAAACAAGATTACATCGAATAGATATCCACAAGAGAGGGAGAACATTGTATTGAGTTCCAAAAGAGAAGAAGCCATCTAGCTACTAGCTATGGACCCGAAGGTCTGAAGTAAACTACTCACACTTCATCGGAGGGCTATGGTGTTGATGTAGAAGCCCTCCGTGGTGGATGCTCTCTCCGTGAACTCGGGACAGGCCCCAAGATGGGATCTCGTGGATCTGAGGAAGATGCGGCGGTGGAATTAGGTTTTGGCTCTGTTACGATCGTTTGGGGATACGTAGGTATATATAGGAGGAAGAATGCGTCGGTGGGCGTCGGGGGCCACGAGGTAGAGGCGAGCCCAAGGGGGGGCGCCCTCCACCTCGTGACCGCCTCTGGCACTTCTTGGAGTAGGGTCCAAGTCTCTGGATCACGTTCGGTGAGAAGATCACGTTCCCTAAGGTTTCATTCCGTTTGGATTCCGTTTGATATTCCGTTTCGTGAAACACTTGAAATAGGCAAAAACAGACAATTACGGGCGGGCCTCCGGTTAATAGGTTAGTCCCAAAAGTAATATAAAAGTGGAAAATAAAGCCCGATTATAGTCCAAAGCGGTAGATAAAGTAGCATGGAGCAATAAAAATTATAGATCGTTGGAGGCGTATCGAGTGGCTGTTTGGAGGAAGATATAAGGAGGTTTATGTGTGAAAAGGCGTATCATATCACGGGGTTTGGATGCACCGTGATTTACACCAACTCTCAAAGCGAGAAATGCAGTGCAGAAGAGGCTAGCAAGTGCGGAAAGATAAAAGTGCGTATAATCCATGGCTCAACATTAGTCAAAAGAACTCATATTGCAAAATTTAGAAGCCACAAAAATCAAGTACTCGCACAATTCTCCTAGGGAAAGATTGGTAGGAAAAGACCATCGCTCGTCTGACCGCCACTCATAAGGATGCACAAGCAATTACACTTCATGTTTCAAATTTGTTACACAACTTTACCCATACGTGCATGCTACGGGACTTGCAAACTTCAACACAAGTATTTCTCAAATTCACAATTATCAACTAGCACGACTTTGATATTATTACCTCCATATCTCAAAACAATTATTAAGCATTAAATTTATCTTAGTATTCAATTCACTCAAAGAAAGTTTCACATATCTCGAACACCAAGTATATTAACATTAAGCAAATTACCATGCTATTAACGACTCTCAAAATAATAAGTGAAGCATGAGATATCAAGTTTCTTTAAAACAAATCCATCATCGTGCTCTAAAATATCTAAGTGAAGCACTAGAGCAAAAATTATCTCGCTCAAAAGATATAAGTGAAGCACTCGAGCAAAACTATCAAGCTCAAAAGATATAAGTGAAGCACATAGAGTATTCTAAAATTCCAAATCATGTGGCTCTCTCAAAAGGTGTGAAAGTATAATTGTGGTAAACTAACAAGCAAAGACTCAAATAATACAAGGCGCTCCAAGCAAGACACATATCATGTTGGTGAATAAAATATAGCTCCAAGTAAATTACCGATGGAAGTAGAGCGAAAGAGGGATGCCTTAGGGCATCCCCAAGCTTTGACTTTTGGTGTCCTTGGATTATCTTGGAGGTGCCATGGGCATCCCCAAGCTTGGCTCTTGCCACTCCTTGTTCCATAATCCATCAAAAGAATTCACCCAAAACTTGGAAACTTCACAACACAAAACTCAATAGAAATCTCGTGAGCTCCGTTAGGAAAGAGACAAAAAGACTACTTTAAGGTACTGTAATGAACTCATTATTTATTTATATTGGTTTAAACCTACTGTATTCAACTTCTCTATGGATTATAAACTATTTTACTAACCATATATTCATCAAAATAAGCAAACAACACATAAAACAGAATCTGTCAAAACAGAACAGTCTGTAGTAATCTGTAACACGCAAACTTATGGAATCAAAAATTCTACCAAAATTAGACGACCTGGAAAATTTGTTTATTGATCAGCAATTGGACTCACTATTTTATCACGTTCTGGTGATTTTAACAATTCGGACTGAGCAAAGATTCTGGAAATTACAGCAAGATCAAATGACTATCTCCCAAGAAGATCTAATAGGTTTAACTTACAAACATTAAAAATAAAACACATCTAAACAGATTCTAGATGGATTATTTATTCCTAAATAAGCAAAACAAAAAACTAAAAATAAAATTGGGTTGCCTCCCAACAAGCGCTATCGTTTAACGCTAGCTAGGCATAAAAAGCAAGGATAGATCTAGGTATTGCCATCTTTGGTAGCAATCCATAAGTGTCTCATGATAGATTCATATTATTTTATTTCTAGGAAAGTGTTCTGCCTTTCTTTAAAGGAACCGGCCCTTCTTGTTTTACGCTTATGGGCCAAATTCAGCCCGTGGTTCTGATCGGCCCGTTTGTGGTCCGTTAACACGTTGGGCGTTTTCATAGCGTCATGAAATCGGCCTATTCGATGGCCCGTTATGGTGACCCATGAGCGGACAATTCCAACTCTAGCCCGTTTACGGCCATAATCTGACTGTTATTGGCCCATGTTTGTGTCGATCATCTTGCCCGTATAAGGCCCATTGATGATCTGACCCGTAGAAGGCCCATTGTTTACTGACCCGTAGAAGGCCCATTGTTTCTCGACCGTGGAAGGACCACTTTGTTTTAAGGGCCGTAGAGGCCCCTTGTTTCTGACCCGTGAGTGCGGTGTCACTCTGATAAATATTAGCCCATGGTTATTGTGGCCTAGTTTTAAAAATAGGTTATTGCAGCCACTAGCAAACCGCGAAAAAAGAAGCTGCGACACAAGCAAACAAATAAACAAGACAACAAGGAAATAAATAAGCAAGCAACTTACACTAGGCTATCACGACTATTACATATTACATCCTTTGGGCATCAAAGTTACTACCGGTGCAAATATAAGGAACACAATGACATATAAGCGCCGCAGAAAACAAGTCGAAGCTGAAACCACTTGAAGAGCTCAAAAACAATATCACGGTACCCATAATCTGGCAAGATGCTTAGAGCTTATTAACTTTCTCTTGTTTGGCGCTAAGTCCTCCAGCGCTTTCTGTTGCACGAAAGTATGCATCTGAATTCTGCGGGGACTTCCTCGGTCCTTGGTTTCTGTCGCATAACATCGATGATGTCTTTCAACTTGAATTTGAGACTCAAGAAGAACTGATTCGACGAGTTGAAGAATTTGGTGCCGCGATGGTAACCGATACTTTCGAACACTACATCAAGACATGACTTTGGGGTTGTCTCGGTGTCCTCAATATAGTTTTATCAGCTTTCTTGGAGACCAACGAGGGATGTCTCACTATCTTGAACCTTATCGCATTACTTCCTTTACCATTGCATAACAGGTACTCTTCTCCAATATTTTATCCGCGTTCTAAAGGAAACAAACAAACACATCTCAGGTTTACAATGTAGTATATGAAACTCATTTTGGTAAACTAGTTCGGTAGTAAGGTGGACGGGATAACAACATGAAACAAACATATATCTATGTAGTATGGTCCTTGTATGGTCTATATCATTCTAGTTTATGTTGCCAAATCAAGATAGATACGATTCGAATCATATCTATTTAAGACAAAGCAGCATAGACAGAATATAAGTGTATGAAACACAATAACAACACTTGTAATGTGCATGGCATGAGAACATAACTGTTTATTCAATTGAAACTGAAATCAACATAGAGCAAGTTACAACAGCAAACAGCCAAACACGTTGAATAAACAGGTTTAAAACATACATTGCGCCATTGGAGTTTCAATTGCATCCTTCAAATTTGAAATTGGTTGGTATCGATAAATCTGATGATGCAAGAGCAAAGTAGTATGAACCATAGCTACGGAACTGACACGAGAACAATTCTTCTTCTACTTTAAGCGTTGACTTGGGTTGGAGTGGTGGTCCTCGTGATTTGGGCCTTGCAGTTGCCTTACTAACTGCTCGTGTTTGGGTGCTCTGTGGTGGAGCGGTCTTTGTGTCAGAGGAGCTGGGTGTCTATCTGCTGGGGTTGGGGTTAGAAGGGGTGTAGCTGGTTCTCTGTCCAAGCTGGGTAGGGTACAATCTGCATGAGTGTGAGTTATGTGTGGTGGGGCTGATTCTTGGGCAAGTACAACCGTGGTTCTATCTGCATCGACGGTATACGATCTTTTCGAAACCGTGTTTTACTCCCACGAGATCTGCCATCACTCCTCTAATTGAAATGGCTGATAAACAAGAAAAGTAATTGAATGTCTGAGACATTGTAAGATGAGACAGTGCAATGGATAGTAGGGAAGAAAGCAGGGCATGAAATAATTCACATTTATGTTGTCTAAGCAAACATAATAGCAGGACATAATTTCACATATATGATGGCTAATTAAACATGATAGCATGACACAATTTCACATGTATGATGGCTAACTAAACAGGATAGAATGACATACTTCAAAATATGATGACTATGTAAATAGGATGACATGATATAACTATCGATGTGTCTATTAAAGTGGTTGGCATGCCATAAATCACAAACATGCCATCGATGGAAACATGATGGCATGATATAATTCACGGATAGAATGACATAATTTAAAATATGATGACTATGTAAGCAGGATGAGATGATATAACTATATTATGTCTTTAGAAAATGGGTTGGCATGCCATAATTCAGATACATGTTGTCTATGTAAACATCATGGCATGACATAATTCAAATATATGATTTATATACTAAGGAAGTGAGCAAGTGCAATTGCATATATGATGTGTCAACTAAGGAGATGGCATTCAATATTGTGTATATGATGTAAAAATAAGCATTGCAATACAACATATGCATTATATGAGTAATATAACCCTGCCAAGTTTGAGCATACACCTCGGGGGATAATAGGACTGGTCATCGCCTCTGAATCCTCCTCTGAAGAGCTATCGTAACCAGCAAGATATCTGCTTGAGGTAGCATTATCTGCTCGAAGACCTTGTTTTCCTCAGATTTCTCCATCACCAATTCAAATGGCTGATGCAGGAAGAAGCAGTTGAATATACAAACATTGTCGACAAAAGCAATGAGAAATACAAAAAAGGGCGACATGATATAATTCACATATATGGCGCTTGCCTAAACAGCATGGCATTGCATAATTCACATACATAATGCCTTGCAACAAGATAACATTGCATAATTCACATATATAATGTCTTGCAACAAGATGGCATTGCATAATTCACATATATGGTAATTAGACACTAAGCAGTGGCATTCACACAAAGCATGTCTAAACTAAGCAAATGACATAGCAATGCAAGATACCATCGCATGATGAGTAACATAACCCTGCCAAGTTAGGGCATGCACCTCGGGGAAATATGGTTGGTCATGTCTACGAATCCTCCTCGAGGAGCTATCGGTAACCAACAAGACACTTCGTCGAGATAGCATTATGCTCTGAAGACCTTGTTTCCACTCCAGATTTTTCCATGACCGTGCCGAATGGCTGATGCCAGGAAGAGTAATTGAATGTACTAAAATTGTTGACAAATTTAACACATAATAAAAAATGATGGCATGATATAATTCACATATAAGATGGTGGCTAACCAGGGTGGATTGCAAAATTCACATATATGATGCTGGCTAGACAAGATGGCATTGCATGATTCACATATCGATAAAGAAACAAAGCAGATGGCATTGACACAAAGCATGTCTAAACTAAGCGGATGACATCTTTAATGTATCGATAAGCAATGCAAGGCACCATATGCATGATATTACCAACATCGGCATGCCAAGTTAGGCGAAGACCTCATGGGGTAAATAGGGTGGTCTTCTCCTACGATCCCCTCAGAACAGTTATCTTCCTCTTGATTACAATCCGAAATGGGTGGAGGGGGCTGCCTTTGCCCACCATGGAGCACGTCTGCATGAAATTTTATTGCCATGCAAGGCTCGTCTCTTTTGCTCTACATGATCAGTTCCATTGTGTACAATAAGCATGCATAGGAATAAAACATAGTGAGATTATGTAAGGAGTGCATGCACAAATCCAGTGATGGTAGCAAGCGTGGATAGACCCAAAACCAATGATAGCAGGCAGATAATAGCTTTAGTTAAAAATACGAGATAATGGCTCCTTTAATGTTTGTTTGCACCCAACATGAAACTCATAGTAGACACGATTAACGGATAGTAGACAAATAGTCTGATTGCTGCCCCAATATGACCCCCAACCATTTAAAAACTCAAGTTTCACATTAGTTTGGACTGACTCGAGTCTAATAGGTGAACACGCGATAATGTAGCATGTCATCATATTAGCGGCCATAACGTGCGAACACGAAAAGTGTGACCTCTCTGCGGACCCGTGTAGTCCTCAAGGTCATTTGCTCGATTGATGATGGTAATGCAGTTATCGTGGCTGCGTGGCGGGAAAGATCTGGCGGTGAAAACGATCTGAGAGCGGATCCTGCTGTGGTGAACCCTTCTATCGTTGGCACCTGAGTGAGGTGGAACACGACACCGGAGCAGGACAAACCACACAAGGTTTTCTTTGACACATATCATGTGAAGTAATTGAGTAAGGGCTTGTTTGAATTTGAGGATTCTAACAATGCGAGGATAGGAAATAGACAGGAATAGGATAGGAATGCACGTGCAAAGCAGAGAATTTAAAAACAAGTTTACGCCAATCTGGGTGTTTGATTCACAACAATTGGAAGATCACGGGATGCAAAAAGCATGGTGAGATTAAGTCAAACCACAAGAAAATGTACGGTTATAATGCTATTATGCTACTATCTCTTAGTCTTGTGCTTGATGAATAGGAATATGAAAAGGAGGAGAAGTGGAAATTAGAATTCCTCGGTTTTCTTTCAAGGAGACACTAAAGGAACAAATCCTCGATTTTCCTTTGCTCCATTCCTTTGCACCAAATTCATGAAAAGTAGTACCATGGAAACTTTCCAATTCCTATGTTTTCATTCACTTTTCCTTTCAAGCCTTGGCGATTCTAGTAGGCAGGCTTGAGCAAGGAAAATCCTACACTAAAAAATGTTTTGTGCTACTTCTATTACTTTGGACCAGCCCTTTGCCATACTAGCTCAACTCCGGGCCCATCGACAAATGCACAGCTCAAGCGCAGAGATAAATAATGATGGCGTTCAAGAGAGTCCATCACGGATAGCTAAGTTGCACAGTACCTCATTGCTTGTCATATAGTAGGATAAAATAATCGTATTTCCGTTACTACGAGTGCTCGATGGACAATATATATAACATGTGAGTAAAAAGAGATGCAACAAGTGTACAACCTCTTTGGCGAAGCCATGTCGATCTCGGCGTGATTGGGTTGGCGGTGAGGATGCTCGGCTGACTTTCTTTGTCGGAGGAGAAAAGATCTTAGGCGTGGAGATGGGCAGAGTGCGCTCGCTGTGATGGAGGGTTTCATCGTTGGAGCAGCTCCGGTGAGTTATCTGGCCGAGGCTGAAGCGGGACAGAGAGACAACGAACAACGTTAACTGGTGGAATTCTAATAGCATCTCAATACATGACGTAAAATACATAACCACAAAGTGCTAGATGTAAAATACATCAGCCGCTCATCTCTGAACTTAAGCTCGAAACGAACTTAGCGCAGGCGAACCTAGCTCCAAACTGAATTTTTTGTCGAAACTGAATTTCTTGTGGCCGAGCACTAGCAAGGTGAGGCTACGTCGGTCGTGACTTTTTCATCTGGTCGATCGATTTTGCAGCCGTTGGATCTGAAATCAAGGGCCTGCGGTTCATCTTCAACCTCCACCCCACAGGCACTTGACCACCACCAGCAAGCCCCCGCCGCCCATGGCGGCGGTGCACCCCCGCCCCAAAACACTCCCACCGGTCCGCGATTCCCAGCCATCCCTCTAGGCCCCCGTGCGAGCTTTTCTCGTGATCCACGCCACCGCCCTAGCGCCCGCCGCCGGCGACACCGCCCCATCCTGAACCCTAAGATAGATAGTGGGGTACCTCTCGTGAGCCCCCCTCCCTCGGCTGGTTCTTCCTTCACCCAGTGAGCCCACCCCTTGAAATCGGTGACCCAAAAGTCGATTCGGTCGGTGAAGTGTAGCCGTCAACAGCATCATGCAAGCAAGAGCAAGCGAAGCGACAGCGAGCAAAACAATAAAAGCGGACAGGCGGGGACGAGAGCAAGAGGAAACAGCAGCGGCGAAGCTAAAGCAGCAGCAGCTCTCTGATGTGGGCGTCGCCCGAGGGCGGCGCCGTGGAGAAGTGGCGGCGGCCGCCGTGGATGGAGCAGCGCGTGTCGTTCGGGACGGCGCGGGCACCATGGATCGAATCAAGAAGAAAATCGGCGATTATTGTACAACCTCTTTGGTGGCGCCCGATTAGGCGGCTTCATCGAGCGGTGATGATGATGCTCTTCCGTGGTGCGGTGAAAGGCGGGTGTGGGAATGGAGGTGGCGCGAAAAGCGAGGAGCGTCGGGGCAGCTCCTTGGAGGTGGAGGGCGGGGTGGCTGAACCGGCGGGGCGATGAGATCGACGGCGGATCCTCATCCGGTCGGTGGATGAGGGCGTCGAGGTGTTCTTGTGGATGGCGTCGTCGGGAAGAAGCTCCGGTGGGTGGCGAGCGGGCAGGGTGGGGTTTGTCCGGGTTTGCGGCCTCGGTGTCTGAATGGGTGGGCGGATGGGATGGCGGTGGGGAACCATGGCTTAAGCGGCTTGTCGAAATGTGGGGTAAGTTACAAAATACCCCCCACCGATTTGGCGGTTCTTTGGTTCGGGGTACCACGGGCATTTCACGTGTCGGGATTTCACGGGAGGTGGGAGTTTTCCGCGCGTTGTAATTTGAATAGCAAGGGCGGGTTGAGATGGAGGAGTTGCGAACTGTGAGACAAAGATATATCTTAAATATTTCGGGCTAACAAAGGGCGGGTTGAAGAGGCGGGAGTTTTCGCACGATGAAGCGAGACGTAGCCAATTTTTGGCATAACAAAGGCGGCTTGAAATTTCGGAAGAACAAGCAACGTGTACAAAAAAAGACAATTTGCACCTCAACCGCCACAACACACAAACACCATTTAGACTAGAGTAAGGTACGTGCATTGCCGCATGAGATTTAACAGCAAATTATGAATAAATACCACATTATAGCATGCAAGCTTTGAGTCATATATGCATGATGTAGATGTTAGTTTAATTCTTATAGTTCATTTCATTCAAAATCATCTAGTTTTTTATAAAAAGCTAATCTATTTTAAGATTCATGGAATTGTGCGTTGTAAGACATAAAGTAAAAACAAATAATGGCAAATCATGTAGAAAAACATTTGGGCAATTATATCGGAAGATTCTAGAACAAATAAGAAGTGCTTGTGTTTTGATGTTTGTGCATTATGCTTAAGTTCAACCATGGAGTCTTCTAGATTATACATGTGGCGAAATCTGGTGGAATCTAGATGATATCCAAATAGTGCTCAAATTTGCCATCTTTGGACCTTGGATTCGCCTCATCCAACGACCATCTTTCAAAGTTAAAGTTACCGCTCACAATAAAAAAATATATAATATAATATATATGGGGTATAGATATAGATATGTGATCGGCCCATCATCTCCAATTACATGCGGATCGACATGGGCAAATGATTCCCAAGGTATCTCAAATTCAAATCAATCGACCTTGTTCAATGTTATACATTACAACATTCGTTCCAAACACAGCTAGATCTCCGTTATATTCATGCATGCATGGGTTTCAAACATCGGATCTCTTATTCAAATATTTGAATTCAACTTTACATTGATTATGACCTCACCTATTCTTTTACACCCACGAGTCTTTCTTTATAATTGTACCACTAACTTTCTCTGCATGCATGCCACACTACCGATCGGCATTATCTATCCTTCATGCAATCTTTTCTTATCGGTCTCCCACACACCCAAATCCCCTCTCCCTCATGGGCATTCTTTATCTCCGGTGCATGGGATATGTTCCTCTATGTATGTGTTATATAGCTAGGTCTTTCATAGTTTTCCACAAAACCGATCAATCGATATATCAAGTGAGGTCTCACCCTCTTTCCCGTCCCATCGATCAATCTATACCTCTCCCGTCCACATCATCAATTGCCTCTCTATATAGGATTAACATAAATAGCTAATACACCCACATTAATTATATTCCAACGTCCCCTCTCATCATATGCCTTCTTCTCTCGGATGTGTACAATGGCGAAAAGGGGCGTGGAAACCTGCCCCCCTAACATCACTATATATAATATGATGTGATCATTAGACAATTGCTGCTAAAAAGGTTTAATTTCATGAAACCCTCCTCTAAAGGATTAGCAATGCTTGGCCCCTACTCATTTATTTTTCATGGCTCATAGCGCATGTTTTTTCTCTAAATATCGATCTCATTGTGCATTCCTTCATAGTCTCCCCCTCCCCCTCCACCATCTTCTAGCCCCCACGGATTTTGCCACATGTACAATCTAGGACTCCATGGTTGAACTTAAGCATAATGCACAAACCTCAAAACAACAGTGGTTCTCTTTTGTTCTAGAATCTTGTATCATAACTGCCCAAACTTTTTTCTAGTTGAATTGCCATTATTTGTTTTATTTATGCTTTACAAGCACAATTCCATGAATCATAAAATAGATTAAGGGCTTCTTTGATTCAAAGGATTCTCAAAGGAATTTTGGAGGATTCTAATCATTAGGAATTTTTCCTATCTTGGTTGTTTGATTAAATGGATTGTAAACCATAGGAATTTTCCATATGATTATTTGCACTAGATTTCATGGAAACATCCCATCCTCAAACCTCTTTGAAAGAATTCCGTTTTTCTATGCACAATCAAAACTTAAATCCCTTGGGATTCAATCGACATTCCACTATAATCCCTGTTTTTTCCTATTCAGCGTTCTTAGCTTTTTATAAAACTAATTTGATTTTGAATGAGATGAACTATGAATTAAGCGAAGGGCTACATCCGCATATATGACTAAGAGCTTACATGCTATAGTGTGGTATTTATTCATAATTTGGTTGCAAAATCTATCGTGCAATGCGTGTAAATTACTATACGGTATGAAAACCGTAAATTAGAATACCAATGGCACGCTACATAATGTTCTCTTCAGTTCATGAAGCCACGTGGCACATGTGGAGGCGTTTCGGACCTCCTTGCTGGATTGATCACGGTGCTTTTTGGTTCGGAAGAATGTACTCGTCCTCCACGAGCCATCTTGGCGGTACATGCATAAGGAAGATGTCCGCCGCCACCCGCCACTCATTCCATTCGCTTTGCAGTAAGGCGGGCCAATTTTGTCCAAGATCCACCCATGTGATAATTTGGCGGTAAAATCGTTCACTTCATTGATGGTCAATTTACAGGGCATGCAAATTTGGGGTGGGCGGAAGAAAGACATTATTACTCCTTGCGGCGCATGCGTTTAAATCATGGGTTGCTAGTAGTACTTCCATTGGTCTCCTTTATTTTGTGCCAATTTTGGGGTAACATAATATTTACGCATTTGGCGTGTAGTCTACTTGAAATTTATGTTCCACTAAACTCATCGGGCGTTTGGGCCTCGAAACCAAAACCATCAATTAATCTTTACCTTGTTCCCATCACATTGGCCTGCTCACCTACTAGTACTCGTACCAAACCTGGCGTGTTCCCTATCGGTATTAGTACTACTAGTGCTAGTACTTAGGTTATAAAAGGGAACTACCTAACGAAAATTACTCTACCTTTCCTCCTCATAAGTGCTTCTTCTTGTTCGTTGCCATGGCGGTGGGAGCTCTGGGTAGAACTACTTTAACAAGGGGGCGGCAACCAAGGCTGCGAAAAAAGAGGGCTCGCCGCCCGCGAGACCCGAAAGATCTCTCAGGGGCGATGGCTCCCAAGGCGCCCTAGCCCGGAGGCGAACATGCGAGCCCGGGGGGTTATCCCCGGCATGCTCGATCATCAATAAGCACCTCAATAAGCGAAGGAGTTCATCAAGGCTTGGATTCTTGAAGGAGAGCCTCGCGACATGCCGGAGCTCAATCGCGGGGGTTGACCCCCGGCTTGGTGATCTTTTGAAGAAAGATTGCCTCGGAGAAGAAGGGACGGTGAAATCCTGCGACTGGGGAGGACAAAGGGGCTCCCCGAGATCGACCTGTTGAAGGAGAAAGCCCGGCTGAAAAGCTGCATGAGAATGGTTCCTCGATGAAGATCTGCGGGCCCTCGTCATGGAGCGAAGGAGGGGGAAACTCCGCATGAACCGGCTTTGTTGTCAAAATTAATGCGGCCGTGGAGCAGATGATGAAGGCTGGCGTCGGAAATCCGCGTCATGGCGAATGAAGAAGATGGGGAGGAGGCGGCAAGGAGATGGAGTCGTGGAGGCGATGAAGAAGCGATTCGACTCATGCGAATTAGATCATTTGGGGTGATAATCTTCCTTCTTCTTTTTCTGCTGTGTTTCATCTTTTGCTTGGTGTTTACATGGTGTCAGTTCTCTGCGAGGCATGAATAGAACAATGGTTTTTGTTTTTGAGGAATGATAGAACAATGCTAACAATGAGATGACAAGCAAATTAGATCATTTTTATCGCCATATGGCCTTTGGGCTGCCGTGTTTAGTGCTCCTCCGTTGGATACTACTCCGGTGGAAAACTTGAGTATCCCGGTTCTTTGCTCCTCCTCGATCAGGTTGACGCGTGTCTGACGGTCAAATCACAAGGCCCGCCTTCCAGCAGTAATAGAGTCAAATCACAAAGGCCCTCGCCTCTCGTGAAACCGACCAAGCTAGAATGCCCGCCCTCTAGCCTTTTAAAAATGTATACTTTTTACATCGGTAGTATCGATGGATTGCGCCATGGAGCAAAACTTGAAATTAAAAAGGTGGTACATATAGAGGCGCTAAATGCCAAATTATGCATAAATTACTATTAAAAGGCTAGTCACAATAATGGTGTCGCCAACCCACCCTACATAAAACTAAGCGTGGAGGGTTAAAAGGGCGTGGGGGGCGTAGGAAGCGAACGCCCGTACGAGCAGGGGGTGGCTTTCCATTCTCCCATGATACGACTGAGCCCTTGGATGGAGATCGAGCGGTTGCATGGCGTGATTCTAGACCAATGGGTGAATATCCTATCTTGGAGGTTATCGCAAATTTTCAGCAACTTAGCATCGGCGTTTGATCTCGGATCAGGCTGCCGACGCAATATCATGTCGCGCCTACGCCGTCGCGTTTCCGCGTGCGCCTTGGAGATTTAACACGGTCGTTAGGCTTCGATGTTGGCATGTCATACATAGTCATCATTAGTCACTCATACTACAACAAGGTTGGCTATAAGGTGGCTATAAGTGTATTTTTTACTCCTCTCTATCTCTTTCTTAGTACTCCCTCCGTCCCATAATATAAAGCGTTTTTGACACTAGTGTAGTGCCAAAACGTTCTTATATAAGGCGATACTAGTATTATTGCATTTGCCAAGGAGTGACCTCTTCAATGAAATGGTGTTGCTAAGTTTGCTTCATTTAATTAGCTATAGACTCAGCTGGTTGTAATGGGAAGTATCATATACTAATATCATGCATATGATACTAGTGTATGACACCTCATCAAGTACTACCTCCCTAATGCATATACATATGATACTAGTATATGATACTATGCATTGGGAGGTAGTACTAATATAATTAACTATAGACTCAGGCTGGTTGTAATGGGAAGTATCATATACTAATATCATACATATGATACTAGTGTACTACCTCCCTAATGCATAGTATATATACTAGTATCATGTAGTACTTTATTTATTACCATGCATGACACATAGTAGTATAGCATTTATTATGATATAGTATCATGATATGATACTCAACCCTCTTTTCTTCATTTAATTTTATGACACCTCATCAAAATTGCCTAGTTGACATGCATGATACTAGCTATGATACTACCATTACAACTAGCCTCAAAATTGTCTTTTCACCTAGGTACAGGCTTAGCACCGTTTCTTCCTTGGGTCACCAAACTAGTCTCTCTCTTCTTGATTAACTTGCCACATCGGACTTTATGCCTATGTGGCAGCTTAAGCACTGTAGAACAAGTAAGTACAATAGTCGCTTTACATGGCATTTTGCATATGTGGAGGAAAGAGGCAAGGAAAAGTGGAGAAGTGGGCTCTCATGCAAGAGCCAGCCTCTACTACTACATGGTGGAGCATTGGGAGAGGCACCTGTATGGGGTGGTCGGGTGGGAGACTCACCGGTCGTGGCCGCGATTAAAATGATAATGGCAAGTCAAATCACGGGGCCCCCTCCGTGATAACTCATTGTCAAATCCACAGACCCTACGTTTGCGCAGCCTACTCCCTCGTCTTCGCTCTCTGTCGAACCGACTAGGCGGAACATCCGCCGCCTCCGGGCAGAAAAGCCCGCCCTCGACTTTTAAATAGTATCTGATATACTAATTTTGTATCCATGGATTGCGCCCGCCATGGAGCAAAGCTCTAGAAAATGGCGGTACACATGTGCGGAGTATCAACCCATACGTCGCGTTCGCGTCGCACCCAACGGTCGGTTGATCGCGTCTCTCCGAATGGACGCTCATATTGTTTTACACACATGTGGGGCGGCAATTGAGAACCGACCATAGCACACTCCCGCCCCAAGTCGGGTGACTTAATAGAAAGGAGGCGGCGAT